>CAUYRT010054324.1:0-69159 GCA_963574885.1 Lepilemur ruficaudatus | reverse complement strand
TGGCCCTGGCCGTGAGAGTAATTACAGCAATGCTTTAGTGCGCAGTCCTGCCCAATGATATTTTCATTCTGTCTAATTTATTAGTTTATTAGCTTTATGGTGAATATAGGAAGTTATATCACAACATGGGCCTAATTTGATCGCAGCCAAATTTTCACGTCTTCCCAAGACGGCCGTAATAGAGGAAGAGACCCCTGCTTCAGAACCGTTTCCAAGTTTTCCAGAAAGATTCAGGGCAGAGTTCCAGGGCTGCAAATCCAAAAGGCAAAAGAGCACGGCGGTCCACGGTGCAGGCCGGTTATAAATGCCGGCCCCTCCACTGTCTAGCCTCGTGGCCTCGGCACGCACTTAGCGTGGCGGGGTCTCGGTGTTCTCACCTATAAAATGGGAGCAGTGCTGATTCTTGCCCACGTGGCCGTGGAGAGCCCTGTGCAACCAGCGCCCGGGCAGAGTTGCTCCCCACTGTGTCCCTGGAGCCCCACCATGTCTTACCCAGAGGCACAGTCAGGAAATATCTCTTGGATGAATGTGGCAAAGGCCAACGTCCACGGGAGATGCTCGGCTCATCATTATCGCTGATCTCCCATCTCGCGTACCTTGCGCTCACTCATTTAAGCCCCACAAGCCCTCTACAAGGTAGGTACTATTACCATCTACCTGTTAGAGATGGGGAAACTGAGGCACGGAGAACGCAGTGACTTGCCTAGTCCCACAGCTCGTAAGTGGCAGAGCAGGGATTCAGATGCTAGGGGCCTCACTCCAGGGTGACCCCACCATGTCAGCCCCTGTCTTGAGTGTTCCTGTGTTTATTATTCATAGCAAAGACCCAGTTCCCTGACTGCGCCGTGTCAGGGATCCATGAGTCAAGTCCAAACCCCTTCCTTCGGATCGCAAGGCCCCCCAGCCCCCAGGCCAGCTGCTTCTTACCTCTGCCCTCTGCCTTCTTACCCTCTGCCCTCCTATCCCTCCCCTGCCCTCCTCCACCCAGGCCTGGTACCAGAGGGGGGGTTCTACTCAGTGTGCCCGGCCCAGCCCCCATGCCGGGGGTGCAGGGATGAGTAACACGGGGTCCCCCGGGAGCCCACACCTCATACCTGAGCACCTACTGTGCACCAGGCCCCAAAGATGGAGCTAGAGACCCAGACAGAAAGAAGAGGGTGTCCAGCCCCAACAAGGTCCCCGTGCCACAGAGGAGGCAAACTTGGACACAGTGAATTATTGTCACTGTGATAACCACAGCTGTGGTAGGAGGATAATGGCACCCCAAAGACGTCCCTGTCCAAATGCCTGGGACCTGTGAAGGTGCTACCTTACATGGCAAGAGGGACTTTGCAGACGTGACTGAGGGTCCTGGATGGGGAGATTACCCTGGATCATCCAGATGTGTCCAATATTGTCACAGAGATCTTTATCAGAGGGAGGGAGGGAGGAGGGTCTGCGTCACTGGAGATGTGACGATGACAGCAGAGGTTGGAGTGATGCTGTCTCCCAGAGGAGGCCACAAGCCAAGGAATGCAGGCAGCTTCCAGAAGCTTCCAAAGAAAGGCAAAGACACAGCTTTTTCCCTAGAGCCTCCAGAAGGACTCACTCGGCCCTACTGACCCATTTCGGATTCCTGACCTCCAGAACTGTGAGATACTAAATTTGTGCTGTTTTAGGCCACTCAGTTTGCGGCGATTTGCTGCAGAAGCAACAGGAAGCTAATACGATAGCTGACGTTGATGGAGTTCCTGCTGGGCTGAAACCTAACTGAGCACGATTGTCTCATTTACTCTCCCTACGACACCCCTGCCCCGGCAAGGGGATGCTCTTATTATCCCTATTTTGCAGATTCATTTAATTCATTCATTCAACAAATATTTATTGACAGCCGCAGGCAGCCTTCCAGGTGCTACAGATGGAGCTGTGATCAGGAGACAGAGGAAGCCTGACTTCCAGAGCGAGAGAGACGAGAAATGAGCAAAGGTGTAAGAAAACACGTGTAAGGCCAGGTGGTGATCCGTGCTAGGAAGGTGAGGAGGTGACGCACCCGGGCAGGGACCCGGAGGGGCCAGTGGAGGGAGCCGTGTGGACATCTAGAACATTGCAGGTCAAGAAATCGATCTCAAAGGGTGAAGGCATTTGCTCACACGGGTTTGCAGACCGGCTCCGCCGCTGCTGAGCCTGCTGTCCTAACCACCACATCATACAAGGAATTGGGAGTCTGTCCAGAGTGATCTTCATGCTGAGGAAGCAGCGGGAGGTCTCGGGGCAGGCTTCCCGGGACAGAGATGAAGTTTGGTCCTAACGGACGGGAGGGTTCCACAGGCAGGTGGTGGGTGCTGCTCCTGCCGAGTCAGGGTGGGGAAGCGCGGCGGACACATTCAGAAACGGGGAGTCGCCCTCGCAGCCCGGTCAGGAGGGGGAACTCTCCTGCCCTGCCCGCAGAGGTGGGAATCGGGACAGGCACTTGGGCACACTGTTAGGCAGTGCTATGGGGTGAATTGTGTGTCCCCCTAAATATATGCTAAGGTTCTAACCCCTGCTACCTGTGAACGCGACCTGATTTGGGAACAGGGGCTTTGCAGGAAGAGGTCATGCTGGATCAGGGTGGGTCCTAGCCAGTGACTGGTGTCCTTCCAAGAAGCCAATCTGGACAGAGAGACACAGACACACGGCGGGAGAACGCGCCCCGTGATGACAGAGGCCGAGATCGGGGTGACGCGTGGATCACTGGCAACCCCAGAAGCGAGGAGCGGTAAGAAAAGACTCTTCCCTGGAGCTGTCAGAGGGTGCAGGCCCTGCCGACACCTTGATGCCAGACATCCAGCCTCCAGAACTGTGAGAATGCAGTGCCTTGTTGGAAGCCGCCCCGTCTGCGGCACGTTGTCACGGCAGCGCTAGCAAACTGTTAGTGATACAGTGATACAGGGAGTTTTCCCTAAGCCCAAGCAAGTCCTCTCCTAGGGCTACGTCCAGGAGGGAAGAATGCGTACGGTCAACCCAGCTTCACTTGTCACTGCTCAAAACTGGGAGCGACAACCCCAGCATCCGTCCACAGGAGCACGGATAAATAAACCGCACTAGATCCGTGCAGTGGAGCACTACGCCGCAGTGAAAAGGCACGAGCCCAGCTACGCGCAGCCACACAGATGAGCCTCCCCGGCCGTGCTACTGAGCAAGACGAGCCAGACGTAGAGCGTGTGCTTCTGTGGGTGTGCAGTGCAAGGACAGGGAAAACTAGTCTAGGTTGACACAGAAGTCAGAAGAGTGTCTCCTCCTGGGTGGAAGGAAACCTCACGGGGTGCTGAGGATGTTTTATACCTGGATCTGGGCAGCAGGTAGGCAGCTGGGTATACTGGTATCAGCCGGATATCAAGCGTTTTGCTGTGTGTATGTTACGCCTTAATGTAAAATGAAGTTAAATAGATGGGGATTCCACAGTGGGGAGACTCCGGGCCCCGCAGAGGCCTCTGGAGTTGGTTCTGTTGGCCTCTGCGAGGCTGGGCACAGCAGGATTGCTGAGCAGGAGGCCAGGTGTGTGCGGCCAGGGGCAGGACCAGGGGCATTCAGCGGTGTCTACAGAGAGCGCACGGTGAGTCCAGGGGCTCCCTTGGCCCATGAGCAGCTAGAGCAGCTGGCAGGGCCTCGTGGGCTGGCATCACAGCCTGGCAGGCAGGGGAGAAACAGAGCAGGGGAGCTAATGGCGCGGAGCCTCGGCCGGGCTATCTCCCTCCTCTGCCAGCCTCTCCTGGTCGCCGCTCTGGGGGGCCCCGCGAAGGGGCAGAAAGGAGGCAGCCTTCAACGGGAGGCTAGAGGCAGTGGATGGAAAGGCCCGAGGGGTGGGGCAGGGCTAAGAGTCACGGAGAGTGTGGTGTGAGGGCTCAGAGACGGCTAGCGATTTGCCCAAGGTCTCAGAGCTTGGAAGGGGCGGATCTGGGATTTTCAGAATGAACTTCCAGGCCAGTGGGGTGGTGTGGCCTAGTGAAGAGGAAAGGTGCCTGGCCTCAGACTGCCTGGGTTCAAATCCTGGCTCTGCCCCTCGCCCAGTGCTTAACTCGGGCAAGGCTTTTAATCTCCTGGTGCCTCAGGTTTCCCAACTGTGAAATGGGGCTAATGGTGGTATCTGCCCCATGATTATAAATTCTTGAGTGTAAACGCACTTGTGCTTGGCACAGAGAAAGTCCCAGAGCTGCGTGTGCTGTTATAAGTAGCTAACGTGGGTACCATTGGCCCTGGGGTGGTTGCAAAGATGAAGGCAAAAACGGTCACCTTTCTGCTTCAAAGCCCTTTGAGGGAATCAGACCCACAGACAGGCCCCCTGCAGGCACCTCCTCCTCCTTCTCAATGACCGTGCTGGGGGCAGGGTGCAGTGAGGATGGGGGTTGGGAGGGTCTCACCCAGCTGGTGGGCTGGGAGCAACGGGCAGCCCCTCCTTGCATGTGGCAATACGGATGTGGGGAGCTGGTGCTTCCAGGAGCCAAGTGGGGTCCTGCAAAGACCTCTACCCATGGTGGACACTCTGGGCTGCACTTGGTAAGCGTCCTTGCCTGGGCCCGCCCTCCCCCGCCACCCTGACCCAGCCCGATGCCTGCTTAAACCCGGGTCTGCCCTGCAGGCTGCATGGGTGCTGGGACTGGACTCAGATCGTGGGCCTCACAGGTCATCAGGGCCACCCCTGCCTTCCCACCATACTCACCCTCCTAGTCTGAACCTCCTGGGAGAGGTGGGAAGTTGGGGACCCCAGGGCTGTGGGCAGGACACGAAGGTCAGGCTTGTGTGGCTGGGGAAAGGGTAGCCTCCCGTGAGTGGAGCCAACACTAGCACCGGGATGCAGCCTCCAGGAATTGGGCCTCTGACCACTCAGGGAC
This sequence comes from Lepilemur ruficaudatus, assembly GCA_963574885.1. Lineage (NCBI taxonomy): Eukaryota > Metazoa > Chordata > Mammalia > Primates > Lepilemuridae > Lepilemur > Lepilemur ruficaudatus. The sequence goes on along the minus strand of CAUYRT010054324.1, from coordinate 64,309 downwards.
AAGCTCACTAAGCTGGTCGCCTCCCCCCACTGCCCTCAGACCCAACGCCTGCGGGCCCGACTCTGCAAGCCTGGCATGCGGGCAGCCCGGGCACGGGACACACATGCCTGGGGTCCCGCAGCCCGGCTGAGGGCGCCACACACTTTACTGTAACTGTCTCTACGTGGCAGTCTGGGCCTCAGTTTCCTCATCTGTGCTGAGCCCTGCGGGGCCTGGTGGGTGTGGCGGGGCATAGACAGGACTCCTCCCTCCAGGAGCCACCATCTAGCAGGAGGAGGGGACCCTCCATCAATTACACTGTGGGAGAGTGACGAGAGATGCTCATGAGACCACCGAGGGAGCAGGGTGTCCCTGCGGGGACAATCTGGAGGGTCACCTGCAATTCTGTGACCTCCTTCCCATATTACCATCATGACATTTTATGATGCAAAATTTGTTCCATGCAGAAGCATATATACATAGGTATCAAACATGTCACAGCAGGCACCTGTGATTGAGCTTTCTGTCACTTCACACCACCTCGTGCTAGACGCCGGGTTAAGCATTTTGAAGATAAGGGCCCTAAACGCTCAGCGCGGCTTGGGGACCGGATTCATGATTCTTCTTCTACTGATGAAAAGCCGAAGCTCTGAGGCCTGCCCAGTGTCTCTACTGAGAGCCCCTGGCAGAGGCAGCCACGGCTGTCCATCTGCCTGCACCATGGCCACAGCTGCTGGAGGACTCACAGAGCAGTGCCTGGCAGCCTGGGCCCTGCCACCAACCTCTCACCCAGCTGGTGAATTTGAATCCTGGCTCAGCCACTTGCCTGCTGTGTGACTCTGGGCAAGTCACTTAACCTCTCTGAGCTTCATCTTTCCATGCACACATAGAGAGAGTCACAGCAGCTGCTTCCCTGTGGCTCTGTGAGGATGAGTCAATGCAGGTCCGGTGCTCAGAGCAGGCGCGGCACACACCGAGAACCTGGCAAACGCCAGTGCTGCCACTGTTATTAGTCCTCCGATCTCAGGGCTCTTGCTACATCATCACTCTCGCGGGGGAAACAAAGGGCCGGGGAAGTTAAATTAAAGTACCCAAAAGCCCCTGGCAGGGGCGGTGAGGAGGAGGGAGAGTTATGCCCGGACTTAGTCCCATGGTCCCCACAAAATACCCGACATGCCCAGAAACATTAACCTAGCCGGGGAAAAAAACACAAGACACGACCAAATAAATGCCCTGTCAAGGAAGGAAATATGTAATCAATTAACCGAGCCTCCCCAAACCTCTCCAATAATAATTAGGAGTGTCAGCCCAGCGCACGAGGAAATTGCCACACGAGGGCTAGCTGCTCCCCTGAGAGTCCAAACACAAACGCACAGAGCCCGCTGGACGGCGTGGTTCCCGGCGGGTTGCAGGACTCCGGCGCCTGCCTCCCCGGCCCCGGCCCTGGCTGCGTGCGGCGCCCAGCCACCCGGGCCTGGTCCACCACCCGCCTCCCTCAGTCGTACACCAAGGAAGGGGCGGGTCAGTGACAGCCGAGAGGTCGTGCCATCCCCCGCACACCCTCACATTTGCACATTGGACAAAAAGGAAACTGAGTCTCGGACAGAGCGTGTAACTGGCCAGGTAACTCTGTGGCTCTGTCACAGGCCCAGGTCTCTTAGTTCAGTGCCAGGCAGCGGCTCAACAACCAGGCCCCGTGACCAGGAATTCACTTATCTGCATGCGAAATACTTATTGGCCCTGACTATGGGAGGTGCTGCCTGGCGCTGTCCTGAAACCTGGGGGAGCCGGAGGGACCAAGTCCTCATCCTCAGGGGCTTGTGTCCAAGAAGCAAAAGGAAAATGTGTGTTCAGATAAATGAATGGGAGTCTTAGTGGAGAGTAGTCAATGCTATGAAAAGCAAACAAGCAAACCCACTGGGATCGATGGGTAAGACTGGCTGGGGCCGAGGCGGGAACTCCTGGGCAGAGGTCAGGCAGTCGGGAGGGCGTCTCTGCAGAGGTGACATTTGATCTGAGACCTGGGTGGGAGAACAGTGTACCTGGCAGAGGAAAAGCATGAGCAAATACGCTGACGTGAGAGTAAGTTTGGCGAGAAGGCCAGGGTGACCAGAGGCTGGTGGTGAGGGACAGGGAGAGGGCGGGAGACAGGGCAGCCCGGGGGGTGGGGCCAAGCCTACGGGGTCTCCCAGGCCTGATTCTATCTGGGTTCTAGCCCAGATGATGTTCTATACTCACTGAGTTCCACCCCAAGCGAGTGGGACGCCCTTGGAAGGCTTCAGGCAGCAGGTGCCATAATCTGATTTCCCTATGGGAAGCTCAGTCTGGGCGGGCGCGGTGGCTCACGCCTGTCATCCCAGCACTCCGGGAAGCTGAGGCAGGAGGATCGCTTGAGCTCAGGAGTTTGAGACCAGCATGAGCAAGAGCAAGACCCTGTCTCTCCCAAAACTAGAAAAATTACCCAGGAATGGTGGCACACACCTATAGTCCCAGCTACTCAGGAGGCTGAGGCAGGAGGATCGCTTGAGCTCAGGAGTTGGAGGTTGCAGCGAGGTATGATGACGCCACTGCACTCTAGCCAGGACAACAGAGTGAGACTGTATCTCAAAAAAAAATAATAAAAAAAGGAAAGCTCACTCCAGCTGACGGGCGGGTGGAGAAGGAACCCGGGCAGGGAAAGACATCGAGGCACAGATGCACAGAGAAAGCCGAGGCTGTTGGGATTTGGGGAGAAAATGACAGCCTTGGCTGGATATAAGGAAGCCTGGCCCAGCTCCGGCATTACTGGGCTGTGTGGCCTTGAGTACGTCATTCAACTTCTCTGGTCATCTCTTTCCTTCTGGTACAATGAGGAAGCCTGCCCCTGCCCTGCAGCCTTGCACGAGGTTGCTTCATTGTCTCAGCTGCAGTCTGTTATTTGCAAACAGAGGTGGTGGTTCCTGTTTTGCGCAAAAGGCCGGGTGTTCCACCACCGAGATATCACCACCATCTCTATTAACGGCAAGTTCTAGAAGACTTTTCTCCTTGACTCAGGGCTAGCTCTGCAACAAGTCGCCCATCCATCCATGCATCCATCCATCCCTCACTGGCCTTACTGAGTTCCTGCTGTGTCTCTGGCAGCGACTGGGGACGAGTCACGTCACTGCTCCTCTGCTGCCCTCGGACGCTCAGCCTCGCCAGCTCCCCCCTCGTTCACCCTCAATCCCACTGACCCTCCCCCTGCAATGCAATTATCTTCCGAGGCAAAGCAGATCCTCTCAGGACAGGGGATTTTATGAGATTGCAGTAATATACGAAAGAGGAGGTCTGAATCACCCCAAGCAAATCCTAACGTGAAGAAATACCACGGCGACAAATACTTTATTCTGAACTGTTTACTAAATTAGGTCTTTCCCGGACATTTTTAGCCTTCCGTTTTTTTAATGCCAGCAATAAAGCAGTTGCGTAATTAGTAATAAAGCTGACAGCCTGGTTACTGACTTTTTACTTAGAGGTAAGAAGATAACGTGTGCGCGGACGGGACGTGCGAGCGTGTGTGTGTGTGTGTGTGTGTGTGTGCGCGTGCGCACGTGTGCACACGGCTCCTAACGGCTCTGCTTTGCCGACTGCGGGTATATAAATTATTCGCCGTATCAGCAATTCCACCCCACAGGCTGCGGGTCGGGGAAGCTGCAGTGGGCACCGTGGACTGGAAGTGGTTCTTCTCGAGGAGTCAGAAGTCGAGTTTTGTTTCTGCCTTGCTGCGTGGCCTTGGGGAAGTAGCCCACAGTCTCTGGGCCTCGGTTTCTCCCATTGAGAATGAGAGGGTTGGCCTCGGTGATGTCTAAAGGCTGCTGGCAAATCTTTCCTGAGTCTGGGAGGGGATGGTGGCTTTCGATGGCATCTGTGTTTTGGTGGCTCCCATATTTGTACCTGTAGCCACAATTTCTCCCTGGCCCTGTGTTTCCATCGACCTACTTTGCTCGGGTGTCTAACGTACGTTTCCAACCTGATCCAAACAGAACTTACGAGTTCTGCCTCCCAACCCCAGTCCAAGCCGGTCTTCATTGGTCTCCCCATCTCAGGAAGGAGCCTCCCCTCCACCCAGATGTGATGGCCATGGCCCCCTGGGGCCATCCTCAACTTCTCTGTCTCTGTCTCAGCTGTCGGTGAGTCCTGCCAGCTCTGCTTCCTAACTCATCCCATCCTGCCTCTCCACCTCCGCCCTCCCTGTCCGGCCCCGCCACCCTCCTCCTGCTCTGTCACTTAGCTGCGTCACACTATAGACAGATCGACGTCAGTGACTCCTCGTCACTCTCAGAATACAATCCGAACTCTCTCCAGTGACTCAGCATGTTCTACGACGGTGGTCCTCAAACTCGCCTGCGCACTAGAGTCACCTTGGGCGATTTCACACACGATGCCCAGGCCCCTCGCCACTGCTAAAGCTCTGATTCAATGGGCTGGGGTGGGGGTGGGGCGTCGGGTGTGTTTAAAGCTCCCTGGGTGTTCCCAGTGTGGACTGTGGACCAGCAGCAGCAGCCTCACCCGGGAAGAGACTGCAAATGCAGAGTCTCGGGCCCGTCCCAGAGACACTAAGCAAGAAACTGCATTTCAGCCGTCAAGTTCCGGAAGCCAGCTCCAGGCTCGCAGGGCTCACCACCTTGCCCAGCCCCTGCGGAGGTCCTTCTGCTCTTTGTTGACACATGCAGCTTGCTCCTGTCTCAGTCCCTTGCTTCCCCTCTGCCGGGATGCTCACGCCCTGGCCTTAGCATGGCTGCTCCACCTGGTTCACTATCCAGGTGGCAGAGAGAGACACCCCCTCCCCACCTCTCCTTGCATCGCTGGCATGGCCCTGGGAATGTCTGATCCCTGGGGACAGGGGCCTTTCCTCTCCCGTTCCTCTCTGTCTCATGATGTCTACAGTTAACCAATGAACACTTCTTAAATGACAAATGAATAATTAGGGCAAGCCCTTACTTGAGGTGGTTGAAACATGTCATGGGCATGGGACTTCAGAGCCGATTTCCCACCACCTGCCCAGGCTGCTGCCTGACCCTGGGCTCGCAATTTCTAATGGTCAATTCTGGGCGAAGATGCTGTCCCTGAAAGGCCCCTGGTAAAAGGCAAGCCGCTACCCAGAGGGCAGAACGGGTTGCCCCAGAGTCTCCACCCCCACGCCATCAGCACGGGGCTCAGCCCCATTAGCTGGGGAGGCTGCCAGGGGAGGGAAGTCCTGCCTGACCTGAGCGGGGAGCTCTCCCAGCTCTTGGGCAAGTCATTCCCCTTCTCTGGGCTGAGATTGAGCCCCACCAGTAGGGTCTGAGATCTGCACTGCACAGGATTGTTGTTAGGGTTTAACCAGACAATGAATCGATGGGAAATAGTTTTCTTATCATTTGAAATGATAATGCCACATTTGGATAACCCACCAGCTCATTAATTTAACAAGGACTTTACTGAGTGCTGAGCAGTGAGGACCAAGAGATGAAGAAGGGAGGGCGGGTATCCTTGAGAGCAAGACCCATCCTTGGTGACTGGGGGCCACAGGCAGGAGACCCCCCCGCAGCTGCAGTACCCCAGTGCATCACCAGAGGGCAGCAGACAGCTGTGCAAGCGCTTCCCTCCCCAGGGAGCCAGGGTGCAGAAGGGTGTGTTCTGGGGGTCCCAGTGGCCTCTTTGTGGGTGTGGGGCAAACAGAGGATGGGGGCAGCTGGGTGGAGGAGGCTGCTCAGTGGCACCAACCCAAGAACCAACCAAGGAGAAGTACCTCTGACCCTCCCCCAGATTGGAAACAGGGACCTCCTTGAAGCCCACGGGGCTGCTGGGGCCCCGAGATCCGGGGAGATCTGGGGAGATTCTCTCCAGTCCAAGAGATGGGAGCTCGCACAGGGGAGAGGAAAAGAAGCACCGTGCACGTCTGTGTGCGTGGAGTGGGAGGGAAAGAGCCCATGTGAGGAGTGGGATATGGGGAGGGGGAGAAATAAAAAAAGAAAAGATCATCAAAGGCCACTGCAAATCCAGCAAGGAAGGAAGAGAGCATCCACCTTTGCCGGCAGGAGGAGGAGGGGGTGGGGGAGGCGGTGCCTGTCCAGAGGACCAGCCTGCACCTGCCACACCAGGCCTGGGGAAGCATCCACCGCGCCCAGCCCGGCTGCCCATGACCGCGGTGGGGGCAGCAGATGTGTGATTGGACAGTGGCCACCTGCCTTGAGAAGGCTGCAGTGAAATGCACAGTGCTCCCGAGCACAGCCCGCGCCATCGATCCTGCTGCCAGGGAGAGGGGCAGGGAGGGCCGCTGCGCCACGCAGGCCATCCGAGCTGGGCCTGGCGCACCGCTGGCTTCAAAAAGGCAGAGAAGGGCAGGCACCCCCTGGAATAGGAGAGAAGTGGGAAACTGAGAGGGGAGGCAGGGAGAGAGAGAAGGCAGCGGGGGCAGGGGAGGGCGTCCCGCTCGATGGGGACCGAGGCAGGGCAGCTGAAGCGTGTTAGGTTAAACGGATTTCTCGGCAAGTCAATGGCATTGATGCTGCTGGCCAAGGCGGCAGAGAAGATGCAGGACGCTGGCTTCCCAGGGCCCTCTCCCAGAGCCGGGAGTGGGCATCACTTGTTCCTCTTGGCTGTGGCACCCAGGAGCCTGGAACTGCCCGGCTGTGGCTATTTTTAAGGTGGTGACAGATGCTGGCGGCTTCCCACTTGGAGGCACCAAGCATCCTGGGCCACAGGTCCTGTGTGTGTGTGTGCATGCGTGCACATGTGTGTGTTGGGGGGAGAGACAAGGTCACAGGCTACTCTCCCTCACTAAGTGACCTGAGTCTCCAGCACCTGACCCTGGAACTGGCACAGGGTGGGCACTCAACTACTGTTTGTTGGATGAGCCTCCCCTTCATGGCCCAGGGACATGGCGCCAACGGCCATACAGGGCCACAGCCTGGGTGTTAACCCAGGCTTCACTCTGCACACGCTGTGTGACACTGGACATGTGACCACACCTCTCTGTTCTTCCACGTCATCATCTATACAATAGGACTCGATGAGTCTGAGATCTGAGCTCCATGGAATGGTTGCTAGGGTCAAACCACATGACGAGTGGGAAAGAGGTTGGCTGACTGTTTGAAATAACTCCACATTGGGGTATAACCCATCAGCCCACTGATTCAACAAACCGTTCCTGAGGCCCTGGGCATCTGTCCCAGGCTCTGGCCTGGGCACTGAGGGCCAGAGATGAGGAAGGAAGGAGCTGCCCTGAGAGACAAGACCTAGGAAGGAAGGCTAGCATTGCTCTGGGGCCTGACACAGGGTGGGCCCCTTCCCTAAGGGGCGCTCTGGAGGTGGGAGGCCAGGGTTGGGTCCAGCGGGACTCCTGCCTGGAAAGCCAGGGCACACTCCACCTTTGGGGACGTGCCATAGCCAGGGGGCTGTGGCAAGAGCGTCTTACTCCTGGCCCCCTGTCCCACCCAAGGCAAGGCCCCCCTTCCCAAGAAGCTCAGCACAGGGGCAGGCACACAGGTCAACTGCCATCGCTCTGCTGATGACTGTGGGTGCCCGGGAGTGGGGCAGCCCAGGCTCTGGAGTTGCTGTGTGCCTGTGAGGTCGCCCTGGCCTCAGGGAGTGGACTTTGAAGTCACCAGCTGGTCCAGCTATTTTGTCATCTTCAAATCAAAAGGGTTTGGACCCAGGGGCCTTAGAACAATTGCCTGTCTCTGATAGCTACCAACAGCACCTAGAATTATCTATGCCTTGGAGCCTCCTGTTGAACTCCTTGGCCCAGTCTGCACATGGGAGCAGGTGGAGGGCATTGGGTAGAACGGGCCTTTCCAGCTCTCACTGCCAATACCTTAACCTGGAAGACTTTTTAAAAACTGACTCCTGATTCCCCGAGCCCTGCTCCCAGCTTGAATCAAATTCTGTCTTGGTGGGGCCAGGAATTGGTATCTTAAAGCCACTTCTAAGGTGATCCTGTTGCAGGTGGTGGGTGGTCTGGCCTGTGGTGTAGACACCACCAGGGGGTGGCTTGTTGCTCAGGTGCTATGTGATTGCACGTGACTGAAAACTCCCCCAGCCCTCTCTTCTGAAACACGCCCTAGTTTTGAGACGGGGACCAGGCCCCCACTTGGGCTCAAAGGCTGGGGTTTTCAATTCTGATGCGGCTGTTAGGAATGAAGTGTTGACATGGGCCCAAGGTTATTCCTACAATGTCATTTCCACTCATTCTCATTTCCGGATGACTTCTGGGTGGGAGAGAGGAATGGTTCTACAGCAGGTCAGGAATGGGGGGTGACCCCGGAGAGTCAGTTCCATGGGGGCAGGGCCGGCATCACGGCTGCCCTGTGCCCGGCACGTGCCCGGCACTCAGAGTGTCTGCTGAGTGGTCAAAGGCAGGAAGGGCCATTCCAGGCGCAAGCAGCCCCCGTCAGGCATATTTTGGAGGAACCAAGACTTACGGTTCGTGATGACACGCAGAGGGAGAAGGGAGCTATCGAATCCAGACTTTCCAATCAGCAAGGGTCAGGCGGCACTTTTCTTTGTTCCAACAGTGAAGAAAGAGCTTGCGCTGCACATTAGTAGATGAAATTGCAGAAGGAACATTTAACTTTTCAAAGGGAAACAAACCCCTCTGCTTTTTGGACTAAACAGTTAATGTGGCTATTTAAAAATCAATCCCTTTATTTTTTTTTTTCCATTTGAACAGATTCCAGAGAATCTTGGAGTGGCCTTGCCACTACTTGGGCACTTTCTTAATGGCCATGTCTGTGCACACACGGTGACCTCCACCTGGAACATCTGCTCCCAGCTCCTCTTTGTTGAAAACCCACTTAGGCCTCTAGAACCACTTCAAATGCCGCCCTCCCCATGATTTCCCCGCGTCCGCCTCTCTGATTCATCACGGCATGATGACTGCGTCTCTGTGACAGCTATCACTTTATTACTTGAATTGTTAGCTATTTATCTCCGTGTTTTATCTCCCCTTTCTCTCTTTTCATTCCACAAATATTTATTGTTCCTCTCTAAATGCCAAGTAGGTTCTGGGGTTACGGAGATGAAGGAGATGAAGCCGGGCCTTGGAGATGCTTCTAGGCTCCCGGGCGAGCGGGGGAGGGGAGGCTTCTGGCTCCAGGGAGGCGGGGACAGGTCTCGGCCGCCAGTGATACCGACACTCTTCCTCGGAGACTGTGCTCCGAGCCTCCCATACAGAAACGCTCCGTCTGTACTGCCGGCTGTGTGCGTGAACCCGCGCGTCTCAGAGCAATAAAGGAAGTGGTATTTCTTTCGGTGTCCTCGGTCTCTTTTTTCATTTACTGGGTCTCTCCCGCGTCCCCCCTCCCGAGATCATGAGCACGAAGGTGCGGCCGGGCGCACGCTCCCGCCGCGCGGCCCCGGCCCAGGCCGCCCAGCCGTGCTCACCACGTGCGGCTTGGGGAGGCACATGTGCGCGTGCGCAGGGGACATGGGCTCAGATCCCAGACTGCCTGCCCTGTGGGGGGCTGGTCTTCCGTCCCTGGCATCTCTGACCCGCCCTCTCCACTCAGTCACCCAGGGGAGACTTTGCAAACCGCAGATCACAGCACACCTTAGCCGTTGGAGGCTTGGGGACGCTGAGGATAAAGGCGGACTTGACTCCTGGTTCTCTGCGCTCTAGATCACGCCGAGGTCCCTGTCATCTCGGACTTCGCGCTGGCTGTGTCCCTACCTGAGCGCCCTCCCTGCCCCCACCCTGCCTGAATGGCTGTTTAGCTACAGAGCTCTGCTCCCATGTCACCTCCCCTGGGAGGCTGTGTGGCCCCAACTCCACTATTCTCATCCCCGCTCTCACGTTAGGGTCACCCTCTGTGTCCGTGGGACTGCACCTGCAGATTCAACTAACCACGGACCAAAGATACTCGGAGGAAAAAAGAAAACAATAAAAAATAACAACACAGTATAACAACTATTTCCATAGCATTTACATTGTATGAAGTTATTATAAGTAATCTACGGATGATTTACAGTATACGGAGGATTGCTAGATTATATGCAAATAACACACCATGTTACAGCAGGGGCTTGAGCACCTGTGGATTTTGGTATACCTGGGGGGAAGGCAGTGTCCTGGAACCTGTTCCCGGTGGATACGGGGGGACCACATTCATTACACATTGTAAATATGTTTCCTTATTATTTTAAGCATATATATATATTTCTTTTTGAGACAGAGTCTCACTCTGTTCCCCTGGATGGAGTACAGTGGCATCATCACAGCTCACTGCAACCTCCAACTCCTGGGCTCAAATGATCCTCCTGCCTCAGCCTCTCCAGTAGCTGGGACTACAAGTGCCATGACACCCTGCTAATTTTTCTAGTTTTTGTAGAGACAGGGTCTTGCTCTTGCTCAGGCTGGTCTCAAACTCCTGATCTCAAGCAATCTTCCCACCTAGGCCTCTCGAAGTGCTGGGGTTATAGGCATGAGCCACTGCGCCTGGCCTATGTTAATATTTTTATAGTCTGTCTCTCCTCACCTGCTATACTGCAAACCTCACAAGAGCGGGTCTGATTATGCCTGTTCGCCACTGTATCCCCATCATTGTCCCCAACATAAGTAATTACTCAATTCCTTTCTGATGAACGAATGATGCCAGTATTGAGGGAAGGCCCAGGGTCTAGATGGTTCCATCCTAAGGTGTCTGGTTCACCCAGCAGTGGTGAGCACTGTGTTGAAAGCACTCTACCACAGCGTCTATCCCCGACCCGTTCACCCTACAGATATGTACAAATCATCCACCAGGTGCTGTGCTGGGGGCTGGGGGGATGCCGGTGAAGATGTCAGACCCAGTCCCTGTCCTCATGGGGCTTCCAGTCCAGTGGGGGGATGGGCAGGGGGCGAGGGCAGACTTTGAGGGCATACTGTCAGGCAGTGTGCCTGTGCAGTCAGGGCTGGCTTCCTGGAGGAAGCAGTGTTTGAACTGAACCTGCAAGGATGAGCAGGACCTTGCTGGCAAAGAGACATGGGCACAAGGTGTGCACAAGGTGTTCGAGGGACAGCAGCAGGTGGGGGATGGGAGCACACTCAGCCCCTCAAGTCTAGATTTCCCTCACCAGTGACTTAGGGCCAAACCTGTCTGTGCTCCTTGTAACATCATAGGCAGATCGAACGGGCCAAGGGCGTGCGAGGGCTTTGGGAAGGGGAGGCACAGCATGCATGTGGGCAGGGGTGGTTGAAGGCCACTGTGGTTCACCCTGACCTCCAAGGAGGCCACAGCTGCCGTCCGGGAGGGCCATATTCTGTAGGGGAGAGGGTTCAGGACACGCTCCCTCAAATATGTGGCCTTGGCATAGCAGATATTTTAAGCTGAAGGAGCTTGAGAAGCGGCAGATGCAGGAAGGACTCCCTGATCTTCCCTGGAGCAGGTTGAGAGACCCTCATGTGGGAGGTGCGTCCCTACACCTGGAGGAAGGGGCATCCTCATCTCCAAAGACAGAGTGACAGGGGCCCACGAGGACCCTGAGCGAGCAGCCGTGCTGCATGTCTGCCCGTCCGCTGCCCCGGCTCACACTGTCGTCCGACCACACCCTTCCACGACCCGTCTCCATCACACTGCATCACAGCACTTGGGACTAATGGCTTCTCCGGGTCTAAGGAGACGGGTCTAAGCTAAGGAGCTTTCCTTAGGAAGCTCACGGTCACATAAAACATATATGGACTAGATCTGTATGTTCTTCTCTTGCTAACCAGTTACAGGGGCCCCAGCCGAGAGGAACAAGGAGGAACGATTCACCCTCGCGGGCAGTCTGCCCCTCAGGAGGGGATGCAGCAGTCCACTCGTGTCTATGCCTGGCCTGGTGCAGAACAGGTGCTGGGGCAAGGCGGGGGTGAGGGGGCAGGTGTGGAGGGTGATGGATGTCCAGGGGACTGTCACCTAGATCACACCCCTGCCCCACCTTAGGTGGCCCCCACGAAGCAGACCCTGAGACACAGATTTGGGAGCGAAGGGTTTACGAGGGGGGGGGGGTCCCGGGACGCTGGTAGGGTGAGCCGGAAGTGGGGGAGCCCTGCAGGTGCGTTATCAAGGTGTTCTGGGGGGCTGCTGAGCCACCATCCTGCTGGGAAATCTGGGGGACATGGGGAACATGCAACTGAGTTGTTCCACTGGGTGCCGTGAGGGGGGCCGGGGATTCCTCCAACATTTCCCATCAGCCATTGGTCCAGTGGCTCCCGGGGGACATCAGCTCCCCAGCACTGCCTGCCCACCCACGTGCAGGCCAGGTGGGCTCCCGTGGCCTGAGACAGCCCCGGGGAAGAGTCAGGGGTGCTGGCACTGTCCCAAAGAGTACAGGGTAAGAGGGTGTGAGCTGGGTGCAACACTGTGGGCCATATCTGCCTCCTCCCTACCAGGACGGCTCCTTCCCGTCCCCCCGGTCTCTGCGCAAGCACCACCTTCCCTGGCACTGCACCCCACTTGCCCCTTCATTACACGCCACCACTTGGATTCACATCTTTGTGGAATGTGCAATGACATATTTATGTCCTTTCCTCTCTTACTGTCTGTCTCCCCCACCAGATCACAAACGGGTGCCTCTCTTGTTCCCACTGTATCTCTGAACAACTTGCACCATGCTAGGCTCCTAGTAGGTGCTCAATTAAACACCCTTCAAAGGAATAAATTTTTGCCAACTCCAGCCTGGGAGTTCTAGGTTCTGAGGCTCAGAACTAGAAAGGCATTTGATAGCTGGGCCTCCGAAATGCTCAGAGGGGCAGTGACCTGCCCAAGGTCATGCAACTGGGGTGCCACAGCTGCACTCCTGGGGCTGGGTGGGGAATAGCCCTGACACCCCACCCAAATTCCGCCCTTCAGGACCCTACCAGCTGGAGGAAAAGCTCCCAGAGTCCCTGGGGCTCCGCTAGGCTTCCCGGGAAATTGCTCTCTGCCAATTCTTGGTAATCTTCTTAGCCTCATTCCCTCCCCACTTTCCCCAGCTGAAGAGGAAGTGGCTCAGACAGCTGTGGAGCTGGGACTCTCTAGTTGAGATGCATTAATTTGTAAATATCTTCATTTATATGTAAATGTGGAGTCCCAGCCCGCTGCAGAGCCTGGCGATGCAGCCTCCCCAGCTCCACTGGTTGGTGGGTGGTAACGCTCCCCATCCCATTAGATTCCAGAAGGTCTGCTCCTTCCTTCCCTCTCCCTGGGTGTTCAGCAAATAGGACAGCCCAGCGCCCTGGGCTGCTGTCTGCCTGGGAGACCAGCCCTGGGACCAAGGCTCAGGGAGAAGACTGGGGAGCAAAGAGCACTGTCCATGAGTCCTGAGACCCAGGCTTCAGTAGGTGCTGCTGTGTGACCTTGGGCAACTCTCATGCCTTCTCTGGGCGTTGGCTTCCTCAACTGTAAAACAGGGAAGGCAGCACAGTAGAGGGGTAGAAAGAGATGGTTTGGGGCTCGACCAAGTTCATGTCAGTCCAGAAGGAGACAGACCTTGGGCAAGTCCCTTGGCCTTGCTGAACTCTGACTCCTTTTGGAATAAAACCAGGGCTAGAGAAAATAATAATAATAATACCTGCCTGCATTCATGGGGTTGTTTGTGAGGATCAAAAGAGAAAGGATATTTTAAAAAGGCTTTATGAGATTTGTTAAAAGGTGAGGTCTTTGGTTTTTTGTTTTGTGGAGGGGGAAGGAGGGGTTGTTCTAGGCACTGACCGCAAACACGCCCCGCTCAGCAGTCCTGCGCCAGCACTTAGCACCAACTCGCTGGTCAGTCCTGACGCCGCAGCGAGTTTCTTACTGTCGCCATTCCCGCTTGGAGGTCACGAAACTCCATCACAGAATTACCAGCCCAAGATTTCACTTGGGAGGTGGAACAGACAGGATTTGAACTCAGGCCATTGGACATAAATTTCACTTAAATTCCACAGCAATTGTACAAAGCCAATCCCGTCCAGCCTGCTCTACAGGTGAGGAAACCAGAGCAGAGAGAGCGGTTATGGCTCTCGTCCGAGGCCATTCAGTGGGCAGTGGCGGAGCGGGACTTAAACCCAGGTCGTCTGAAGCACCAGGGAGCAGGAGAGGGTGGGGTTCAAGGAGTTGGCCTAGAGACCACAGCTGTGGCAGCGGTGGCTTAGGGGGGATAGACAGGGTGGGCGGTGGGAGAGGCTTCTCAGAGACCACCAGCTTCCTTGCTACAAAACCATCTGTGGTTTCCAGCATAGTTATTTTCTTCTCCAAAATGAGTTTTTATCTCCTTTTTCATCTTGATGGTAACTGGCTTGTCTTAGGTGTGCTTTAATATTTTAAGGCGCCTCAATTCCTTCCTGGAAGCGGGTCTGGGAGAAAGCGTGACTGGAGGGATGGAGGCGTTTGTGAGGTCATTTACCCACCTCTGCCTACACCGTCCATCCACTTTCTCAGCACGGACCCGGCACGGCCCGGAGAGAGGAGGACCAGCAAGGTCCTCCCCGGAGCACTCCCACCTTCCCATTCTCACAAAAGCAGGCGGGAGGACCGGATTCCCTGTGCAGGGCTGGACACACCCATTTCCTAATTTTACCGTGAAGAAACTGAGGCCCAAAGGGCCAAGGAGCGTACCCAGAGTTGCGCACTCATTTTGCAAATTTCACTGTGCACCTACTATGTGCCCAGCCCTGGGCTGAGAGCTGGGATATGAAGGGAAGGAGGAACATCTGCCTTGTCCTTCTGAAGCTCATGGTCACAGGGAGAGAAAAACAATCCGTGCTGGGCCTGGTCCTTGTCAGGGCTCAGAGTGTAGAGACAGCGAGGTACCAGGCGCTGACCAGGATGTCACAGCCCATGAATGATGGTGCCACAGCTCACACCACGCGGGCACCTCTTAGTGTGCCCAGCACAGCAGGGCCTCCTCCAGCTGTGGCGTGGACTGACACTTTCTGGCTGCGTGCTGTGGAAGAGTGTGTGCAGAACTGGGCACTCTCAGTGCTCACTGCTCCTCACGGATGCAGTGAGCTGGAGACGCGCCCCTCCCAGCCCCTCCCTGTGTCCGTCCCCCTCCCCCCACCCCGTCCCCGTAGCCCTGCCCCGGCCTCACCTCACGGTGGACTGGTACACCAGGTCCTCCCGCTTGCGGTAGTTCTCCATGTGCGAGTAGTTGGTGGAGAACATGGCGTCAAAGGTAAAGATCTTCTGCTTGATGGTGCCACCATCCGTCACCTGCCGAAAGCACAAAGTCAGTCACAGGTGAGCGCTCAGCCAGCCCTGCCCACACCCTTCCCCACTGTCCTGGAGAAGCTCCCGGTCATCACTAGCACCCTCCCACAGTGGGGGGCATCACCCCCACTCTCCTGACATGCAAACTGAGGCTCTGCAGGGAAGCCACTTCCTGATGTCCCACAGCCAGGAAGGGGCAGAGCCAGCTCTCCTCTCTGACCCTTTCCAGGCGCCAGGCGAGGAAGTGATGTTTAAGTTGCCTTCTGAAGGAAGAGTAGGGGTCAGCCTGGCAGAAGGTGGGAGCGCTTGCCAGGCGGAGGGAGGGACAGCAGGAGCATGGGCCCGGCCAAGGCAGAAAGGAGTCCTTGTGCCCTCGGGGAAAGTTCCCTGCGTTCAGAGCGCCTGAGCAGAGGCGGAATGAGGAGACGCCGGGCTGAGCAGAGAACCACGGGCAGATCGTGGAGGGCCGCCAGGCCTGAGGAGCTCCGCTTCCCTGCAGGCACATGGCTTCTGCCCACGGGTTCCCTCTGGCCTTAGGGTGAGGACAATTCCAGCTGATCCTGCCCCTCTAGAATGCCGGGGAATCCCACCTGCTGACATGGGGGTGGGGAAGGGACACTGCGGACCCTTGCCCTTCTCTGGCTGCCCCAGGCTGGGCCGGGAGGATGCGTGAGGTCCCCAGTTCTCCCAGGAAAATGGAGGCTGAGAAGGCAGGGCAGGGGAGGTGATACTACAGCCCCCGGCTGCAAGACAAAGGCGGCTCAGGTGTCCTGCTGTTCACAGCTGATGGACGCGGACCCAAGTGTCCTGGGCTCCCAGCTGCCCGTGCGCCTGCGTCCCCACATCCGTGCTGCCTCCAGCTAATGAAAGTGTTACTCCACAAAGCAGCAAGGTATGTGTTGTCACTGTTTCAATTATTTATCTGTTTACTCGGCTGTGGTTTTCCGCTTGTCTCAGCAACTCTATTATAGACCGGGAGCTCGCAGCCTCTCGCCGCTCAGCTGGGCTCCATGCTAACAGCCTGCAACCAGGAGGCCTCATGCCTGGGCCTGGAGAAGTGGAATTAACTCCCTGCAGCTCTGCCCGGTGGAAGCTGGGGCGAGGGGGCTGGGCGAGTGGTGGCCAGGGACCGGCGTCTCCGAGGGTCCGGGTGGGGGTGAAGGCAGGGACTGGAGCACAGGTCCTCCGCGGCCTGGGAGGACTGGCCCAGGGCACAGCCGCGCTCCTCTGGGCACCTCTGCACCCAAGCTGACTGGACCACACCTGTCTAGCCTGAGGGATGTTGCTACTGAGCTAGGGGTCACAGACTCCATGCGATCCAGCCAGCAACCATTGAGTGCCAGCTGTGTGCCAGGCACAGGCTACATCTGTATTGGTCACCCTCCATAGACTGCAAGCGTCCTAAAGACTAAGGTGGCCTCTATCCGTACCGGGGATGGTTAGAATGATGGTAATGTACTCTCAAGCTCCAGGACCCTGAGGGGGATCAGCGGTGGAACTTCCCACTGTGCCGTTTCTCCTTACCTCTGGCTAAGCCCACACCTCCCGCCTCTCCTAGGGGCTTATCAATGCTCACGCCGTCCCTTGTTTCTCCTGTGTGTGTCTGTGCAGTGGGAAGGCTGGGAACCGCCACCTCTCCCCGGCCCCTCCTGCAGCACAGGGCCCAGCTCCCGAAATGGGACGGACGGTGAGCGTGGAGGAAGAGAACCAGCTGGAAGAGAGAAGATAGGAGGTGGACGCGCTGCCTCCTCTCTCCCAGCGGGATCCGCACCGGCACTCACCCCAAGAAAGACCCCTGTCCCCAGACAACCGCGGCTTGATTCTGTGTCTGATGTCATAGCCTGGCAGAATGCCCCCAGCTGACCGTGCCCGGCTTGGCACAGGGTCCACGGTGGAGAAGAGGCCGTAGGTGGCTCGGCCGCCCTTGCGACCAGAGCTTCCATCCCCCCACCTCTCAGCTCCCCAACTGGGGTGGAGCCCGTGACTCTGCGGGCCCCCCCCCACTCCTCATTCATCTGGCCTTGTGGGGCCACCAAGGTGCCTTTAAACCAGGGCCTTCGACTGGGGCGACGGTTTTTCCCACCCTCCCCACCAGGAGACATTCGCAACTGGGAGTGGGGGAGTGGCTTTGCCCTGGCACTCAGCCCATAGAGGCCAGGGAAGCTGCTGACTTCTTACGACGCCCAGGACAGCCCCTGCCACTGAAAGAGTAACCTGGCCCCAAATGTCAACTGTGCCGAGATTGAGAAACCCTGCTTTAGGCCCGTCCCATCGGGTGGCCCTACAATGTCCCCGGGAAGAAAGCAGAATAGACGCTAATTCTCCCGTTTTGTAGATGAAGAAACTGAGGCTGGGAGAGGCAGAGTAGCTCAGCTGAGGCCCCGCGCCGGGTTCTTGGCTCCCAGGCCGGGTTCACATCCCATCCCATCCCACCAGGCCGGACCTAATGCCACCCTGCATCCCCTCCGCCCCAGCGGCCAGGCGCCTCAGGAGCTTGGAGGGGTTTTCTCCGGAAGTCATAAAGGCAGAGGCTCCCGCCCGCGCCCCGTCTAAGGGCAGCCTGTCTCCAGGCCGCGCCTCCCTTCAGGTGCTGCTTTTTTTATCTCCTCCTAAAATGCGGCAGCCCTGATCGTCCCAATCTCAAATTTCACTCCATTTTTTTTATTACACAAAAGAGAAAAAATCTGTCAGTAAAACTGTCTCCTCAAATTTATTCGCTGAGACTGAGGGTTTTATTACTAGGAAAATACACCCGCACCCCACACGTTCGCTCACATACCCACACACCCCAGATAACGCGCCGAAGAATTATCCACGTCGTAAATCGCTGCCTTGGGCCGGGGGACAGGGGAGTTTCAAGGACGAGCCTAGTTTTCCTTCACGTCTGTTTCTCCGGGGCTGTGCCGGGGGCCTCGCCGTCAGCCTGGGGAGTGAATCACCGCTTCTGCTAGACCTGCCGCGGGCGGCCGGAGCCGGGGGTATCTCAGCTCCAGGACAGATGTGGAGGACGGGCCCCCAGCCCAGGCCGCTGCAGCCGTACCCAGACCTCCCCCGGCCTGGGGAAGTAGAGGAGCAGGGAGGCTCCGGCTCGCCCAGGCCGCAGGCCAGCGGGCGAGCAGCTACCTGCAAGTCAGTCATTCCGTAGTTCCCAGAGGTTTGAGGACCCAGGACAGAGGCTGGGTGGGAGTGGGGGTGATCGCGACCTGTGGGCAGAAGGTGTGGTGGCTGTGCTGAAGACACCGTCCCTTTAATTCTAGAAACATTTCCCCAGGCCTGAGCCATGCAGGCACCATTCCAGGCCCCATGGGAGTGAAAGAAAGAAATTTTAGACATAGTCGCAGCCCAGCGAGGTCTGGCAGAAGAGGCACACGGCCCACCATTAGCTGACCAGAGTCAGTAAGACGACGGTCACAGCAGCAGGTATTCCCCAAGAGTCATCTAATGAGGCTCTGATGCTTGTGTAAGAGCCAAGAATTCCTTTGGACGGAGGGGTGATTGTGGAAGGCTTCCTGGAGGAGGGGTGCTCTTTTCAGGGAGTGCTTCGTCCTACCTGGCTCTTCCTGCCTCTGGGTGGCTTTTGAGCATGAAGCAAGACTGATTTCCTCCACCCCCAGTTGCAGTCTTCATTTCTGTTACTTCCCTTGTGGTCTTGAAGAATTCTTTTCCCCTCTCCTGGTCTCAGTTTCCCCATCTGTGATATGGGGATAGTGCAGCGTGCCTCCTCGTGAGGAGCAAACGCAATGCGGCTTGCGCAGAGGACCTGTGCGTGGTGAGCACACCAAAGCACTAACTCCTTTCTGGGCTACGTGTTTTCCTGGATCCCTCCACACCCTCCAGGTCTGAGCTGGAAAGCAGACACTATTTCTTGCTAAAAAGCTAGGGCATGCAGAAAATCAGTAAGTGAAAGAAGGGGGTCCACGCCCAGAGAGGGAGGTGGGTGGAGGCGCCAGGAGGCTGGATGATGTCTGTAGGGAGGAGAAGGGAGAGCAGGGCCTGGGAACTTGCCAGTAGCAGCTGTGACAGGGATGCTCTGAGCAAGCACCTGGTCATCGTCAGAAGCACTTGGAGATGAAACGGTATGTCTACGGGGGTAGTGAGATCCCCATCACCAGAGGCATGTAAGCAACAGTTAGATGATGCTTGGTAGAGAGCCAACGAAACTAGACAGAGTTAGTCTGTGCCTAACTCCGTGAAGTTCTTTCTCTCTGTGCTCGTCTGCGCTATTAGGACACCTTCTCACAACATTTTCGCTTCCCTTGGGCCTGCGGTCCAAAGTCAACTCCATCCCTGCTTCAGGGGCTCGGAGAGGCTCCCAGGGTGCCTCAGTGGGCAGGGTCTACCAGGCCAGGGCAGACAAGATTCTGTCCTGGGAAGCCACACCCTGAGGACGTGTGGGTTTTCCCTCTCCCAGAGTCAGGGGCTTCTGCAATGAATGGCTTCATTCATTCACATTCAACAGATTTTTATTGAACACATAAATAGGCTCTTGAATGTGAGCTACTCCTAGAACATAAGCTCTACGAGGGCAGGTCTTTATTTGTCCTGTTCATTGTCCTGTCCTGGAGTTCGGCACACAGGACTCACGCGATACTTATCTGTTGAATGAATGAATACATGCATGAATGAATGAGTTGAGTCCTTACCATGTGCGAGGCACTGGGACCACCATGAAGAACAGGAAAAACTTCCTGCTGCTCCGCAGTACAGACTGGCCCCAGGACCGTTGGCTGTGCCAGGACCCTGATCTGTGCGGTGGGACAGTCCATGGGGTGATCCTCCAAAAGGAACCAGCAGAGTCGCTCCTTCTCAGAGCTCACAGCAGTAACGCCATTCCGTGCTGGACAACACCCTCATCCTGCAAAGGGCTCGCCTAGCCCAGACAGAACAGGCTGCACGTGGTTATGCAGGAGTCCGAGTCCTAACCAGCGCTACGCGGGCCTGACAACGCACAGTCTTCACCTCCCTGACGTCCTTGCGTCCCCAGGACCGCGAGCTCCAGGGGCTGTGTGCCCCAGAGCCCAGCACAGCACCAGGTGCACAGAGGGCTGCTGAATAAATGAACTATCCTGGGAGACGTGTGTCATCACCCCCATTTTGCCGATGCAGGAACCGCAGCCAAGAAAGAGGCAGGTGAGCTGCCCAAGGTCACGCAGGTGGTGAACAGGGGCCCTGACCCCTCAGCATGGATTAGTTGAAAGGAAGGGAGTGAGAAACGTGCAGAGGCCCTAGGTTCGGATCCCAGTTCTGCCGCTCAGCTTAGTGCTGTGTGACCTTGGAGAGGTCTCTGTGCCTCAGCTTCCTCATCTGCAAAATGGGAAAGATCACACCTACCTGTGACTGCGGCACTTGTGTGAGAATTCAGTGCATGCGCGGGCATGCCCAGAGAGCCCAGGGGCTTGCTCGGCACGTGGTAATAATGACGGTGATGGCTGTAACAATCGCTAGCAAGGTGCCAGGCATGGCTTGCAAACCTCCACTCACGTAATTGTAATAGAAAGCGTTCCATGCATATTAGCCATTCTTTACTTTTACTTAAGTCCAAAGTAGGGAGGTTGGTGAGGGTGGGCCAACTTTGGTGGCGCCAGCAGGCTGTGACAGGTTCTAAAGAAAGGGTGGTCTTTTCTTCTTCATCCCAACAGCACCTCAGCCATGAATTCCCCAAATGACCAGCTACGCTGTGTGGACGTTTCCGAGAGGCGGAAAGCTGGGTTCTAAGTCCCAAAGGTTGTCTCTGCACTGCTCTTCTCTCCGGGCCTCAGTTTCCCTAAATGTTCCATGAGGAAACTGGAGTCATGGTGACCTCTGAGGACTCTTTCCATCCTCAATGCCCACAATATTGTAATTCTAGAACAACCAGTCCTGGAGACTTCTCATGCCCCCGAGTCTGCTGGACCCCATCTCAGGACCCCAGCTGTCCCCCGTCCCCAGCAACTCTGGCTGCAGTCAGGCCAGGTTGCTTTTCAAGTGAAGCCACCAAAGCATGGCCAGTGAACTTAGTCCAGCCAGCCGTGCAAGAGCCTACTGCCGGCCGGGCTTTCTAATTGGAAAAACAAATAAGTCTCCAACTTCATCCGCCTCACCAATGTCCCCGGGTGCCATCATCCGAAAAAGGAGAAGGAAAAAAAAAAAAGAAAGGGGGAAAAATCACCTCCCCCCACCCTCCCAACCTCCTTCTCTTTGTGTTCCACAAAACCAATTACAGGTTGGAAATAGCTGTAATAAACTTGATATCCCACTTACGGGCCAATCCCGCCGCGGCTGGAAAGTGTAATAGTGGCAGAGAGTGGAAACTGCTGGTGTATTTTGCCGGAGCTGTTTAAATTGCCTGCCTACATTATCCCAACTCCTCTCCAGCCGGGAAGGAATTTGCTCTCCTGGAAATGGAGCAGCTGAGGTCTCCGTGTCCGGGCAGTGAGAACGAGTGTTTGCAAGGAGCGTTTTAATGAACTGATTAGACAGGGAGGAGTGGATGGCACCTGGGATCTTGCGTCAGCCCAGCCCAGGTTCAAATCCCAGCTCAGCAAGTCACCCTCCCTGGCTGTGACCAGGTGAGAGCGACGTCCGTCTTACAGAGCAGCTGGGGGAAAGCCATCATTAATAAATTAGATAATGCCAGTGACAAATGTGGGCTAGGGAGACACTCAGGTCTACTGTGGGTTATGACGCAAGTCACCAATTGCTTCTGAGCCTCAGTGTCCTCATCTGTACAGTGGGGGATGTTGATTGAACTTTTGCCCCAGAGTTGTCAGAAATACTAAAAGGAACGTATGTATGCAAAAGCATCTTGCAAAATGTGAAGGGAAGTGGACACGACTATCAGCGTGAATTTACTGCCTGGTGCCTAGACTATGGAAGGGGATGAAGAGTAAATCTAGAAACTTCTGCCATGAACCTGTCCTTGGGGGTCCCTTGCCCATTCACTCAACCCAAGAGCCTAGCATGGGTACTGGCACACAGTATGTTTTTAATGTACGTCTGCGGAATGAATAAATGAGTCAGTGGATGAAGGAATGGACTCCCAGGCCACTTAGCAGACCTGTCCCCACCCCTGCCTCTCAGAAATTACACCCAAAAAGCTCCCTCCACGGCTGGGCACGAAGATGGCGCCAGATCAAGGAGGGCTCGTAAAGGGTTTGCAAAGATCAATGGACCCCAGGGCTCGGGCTGGCGCCGCCTGTGCGCCTGAGTGCATTCACCCGCTGAGCTCTTTCCACGAGCCGCGCTTGGTGCCGGGAGCACAGCTGCGGACACGGCAGATGAGGACAGTGAAGAGACGTACTCGTCTCTTTTAATTTTCTGAAACCCGTGCTTTCGGATTCTCCCAGCAGGGCCTGGAGCCCAGGAGGGATGGGGCTTCACCTCGTCCAACGTTGCGTCCTCCACTCTACAGCAGATTCCGGGACACAGAAGACTCTCACTCAGAGCTTTTATAGAAATGAACATCTTTTTTTAAAAAAAAAAATGCAAAACTGTTGCCAGAGAAGTGATGCCACTTGCCCAGCCGCCCAGCTGGGAAGTGCTGAAGCAGAGAGATCTGAACCTGGGTCTGATTCCAATGTGCAGCCAGGAGGTGGCTCAGGCAGTAGAGTTGCATTAAGTTTTGGGGTAGAGGGCAAAAAAGGGAGTGAGGATTCTAGGTAGAGGGAGACCAAGGCAGGGCTGCTCAGAGAGGAAGCCGGGGATAATGCATAGCCACCTGATGGCCTGCTGTGTAGGGGGAAGGGCACAGGGTTCCTGGCTCTCTCGTTGCCATGACGACCCTGGACCACTCTTCCCCTAAACCTCCCTGCCCACCTGTTCTCCACCCTGAAACTGCTCTTGCAGCTCCGAGGCCTGGGAGCTGGGCCAGAGGAGCAGCCACAGGGAGGGGAGGGCAGGCTCTGCCCTCCCCGTGGGGCTTGGGGAAGAGGATGCCAGGTTCCCAAGGACAAGAAGGGAGGGCAAATCCTCAGGTGAGAGGCCACCCACCTCTCTGGGCAGCCGGATCCCACCCCTGCTCCGTCTCCCCTGTGAGTCTGGGTTTCTGGCAGGGCTGGGCTCGAGGTAATTGGTTTCCCCTGGTGTGTGTGGGAGATCCAGTTTTGACAGAGACAGCTGGTGTCATAAATTGCCTTGTCTCATCTGGTTACCGTGTGATGGCAGACGGCAGCTCCGGGATGGGGCCCAGCGTGAAGGGGGGGCGGGGGACGGCGGGCAGGAGAGTGGCTTGGCTTCTTTGTGGGCCCCACACCCCACACGCGGGCAGGTGCCCCTGTGAGTGTGAGCAGGCACGCCCCACTGGCCGAGCTGCGGCGCCGGCACCTGTGGGTGAGCCCCTGTGACCAAGGAAGCCTGGGTTCCTGGGGGTGTGGCTGTGTCCGTGTGCATCAGTGGGGACGAGTGTACCCACAGGTGTGCTTCTGGGCTGCATATGAGGCTGCATACGTGTGTGTGAAAAGCAACGTAAGGATGAGAATGTTCGCGTGCAGTTCTAGACGTTTGCACGGGGAAGACCAGGAGGGTTACGGGGAGCGTGAGAGAGAGGCCGCGAAGACACATTCAGGGCTGTGTGTCGGTTTGCAGATTCATCGTGCTGTGCACGCACAAGCTGTAAGCGCAGTTCACACACCCTGCTTCCTGCTCTGGGCCAGGGTGTGTGTGAGTTTCTGACAAATGCCAGGCTGTCTCTACCAGGGTGGGAGACATCACACCAACCCCACCCCCAGCCACCTCCCACACCCAGGCCGGCTCCCACCAGTCACAGGCAAAGGCCACAGTCACAACCCAGTCTCCTGAGCTCCCCCAACTCTACTGGACACATGTGTAGATGCTCCGGGACCCCCTCCAAGCTGCAAGGGTTAACAGGCGAGAAGCAGGGAGCCAGGAAGGACCTGAGAGATCCCGTGCACGATCACCCAGGCCAGAGCGGGAGTGGGGTTTGTAAATGTCAATTTCCCTGGAAGCCCAACCCAGAGGTTCAAATCCGGTGAGTTCTGGGTGGAGTCTGGATTCTGGATTTTTAACAAGCCTCATAGGGTCATGTGGGTGCAGGAGTCAGGAACCACAATTGGGAGACGCCACCCTAAACCTGCAGGGCCACCCCAAACCTGCAGGGCCACCCCTCGCCAGGGCCTTCCAGGTAGCCATGAACTGCCAGACCACTGGTGCCAGGAAGCCTGGCCCCTCCGAGCAGGAGGCCTTCATTTCACAGATGGCAAAGCCAAGGCCCAGAGAGGGCTGAGGCGGGCCAGGGTCATGGAGGGAGGGGGTGGCAGATCCGGGAGCCAGGCCCTCGGAGCCAAAGCACATCCAGTGCTGCACAGCTGTGCACGTCTGGGATTCTCACGTCCGGCTCCTTCTGCCTCTTCCCCTGCCGCCTGACCAGGGAGCTCTCGGAAACCCCAGTGTTAGAGGTGCGGTCCAGGGTGACAGAGCTCACCCCTAAGCAGAGGGGCTGAGGGGCTCCTTCCCAGTCTAACCAAAGCCCTCTCCCGCCGTGTTCTGGAAGGGGTGGGGCTGGGGAGGGGGGAGGAGGGACTTGTTCAGCCATCTGTGTCTCCACGAAGGCCACTCTTCAACACCCACCCTCAGCCTGCGTTCCTCTAACCCGAGTGACCTCAGCTTCTCATTCATTCACTCATTTGTTCATTCATTCATTCATTCATACGGCACCTCCTAGGGGCCAGCAGGCCCGTGGACAGAGGGGTGCGTGGGAGGTTACGGAACAGGTGAGGGGGCGGGGGTGCAGGACAGCAGGTGATTGCCCTGCAGCAGGCTCTGGTGTGGTGAGGAAATGGGGCTGGGGGTGCCCAGGGCAGCCCCACCCAAGACGGCACCCTGGGCCCTGCCTTGGAGGATGGAGCAGGGTGTGGGGGGCAGACAAGATGAGGCCAGGGCCCCCCCAGGCAGTGAGGAGAAGGTGAGGCTTGGGCAGAGAGTGCAGGCGTCCAGGATGGGTTCTGGGGGTGCTGCGTGGAGAGCCTGGAACAGGAGACTGGGCTTGGTGGCGGCTAAGCTCTGGAATTGGACCCCCAGGTTCAAGTATAACTCAAGATCTTATATCTCCCTGTCTCAGTTTCATTGTCTATAAAATGGGGTGACGGTAGCATCACCTCCTGGGGTGGAGGATGAATCGGGTCTCCTACATAAAGTGCTCGGGAAGGGGCCTGGCACGCAGTTAACGCTCTATAATCAAGTATGATTATCATTAGCTCTGAAATGCTCAGCGGGGTAGATATTATTGCTGTTATTTTATTGGCAGGAAATAGGGAGCCACTGAAAGCTTCAAGTGGGGAAATGACAGGTGCCATCGGTATCAGAAAATCCCCCTGGTGCAGTGTGCACAGCAGGTCTCGGGGCAAGTCTGCTCTGGACTTGAGAAGAGACATCCCAGCCGCTCTCGGGGCTGCAAACTTGACTTTTGGATCCCCGAAGCCAGCTGGACAGGTGTTGGGGGTGGGGCGTGGCTGAGTCTTACCTGGTCCCAGTGTCTGAGTATCTGTGTGCGAGGCTGTGGCCCAAATCCCAACCTGTGACACCCCCGACCGTGTCCCCCAGTGTCATGCTCAGCACTCAGTCCCCTGCCACCCCCCCGGGCTGCCGGTCAGCGAGCACACCTGTGTGGACAGGTTGTGTCCAGCAAGGGCTCATCATGGGGACAGATGCCCAGCTTGTGCCAGTCTGGCTGACCGATGCAGACAGGAGGGGCTGCCAGTCCTCTGGGAAGGACCTCGCCATGCCAATCTGCCCGGCCCACCCCGCTCGGCAGCCGCTGCAGACAATTGGGCCTGTGTCAGCACCATTGGCGGCCGGCGGCCCCGCGGCGGATCAGCGGCCTGTGCCAGCCTGCCCACCTGCTAAACAAGGGGTGGGCGCACCGCGAACATTGCTAGGCTGGCACTTCCTGCCTGCTGTAATTAACACGCAGCACTGAGGGCAACCCAGCCCAGCGAAGCCTGTCTGTCCATCTGCCGGCCGCTCCTGGGGGTGAGCACTTTACCTCGGGCCTCGGCAGCCGACGGAGAGGAAGAGTACTGAGCTGAGAGCCCGGAGACCCGGCCCCATCTCTGCTCTGCCGCTAGCTGGCAGTGGATGCTGGGAAATTTGCATTCTCTCTCCAGGCCTCAGTTTCCCCATCTGTTAAACGGGATGAGAATGGCTGGTCTCCAAGTTCTCTTCCTGCTGTTCCATGGGGGTTGGCAATGGGCAAACTCTGGGTGGCAGAATTCTGCACTTGAGGGGTTACACTGGAGCTCGCACAGGCCCTGCTAATTTATTCCTTCACTCACAAAGATGTGCTGTGTCTCGACTACATGAGACTGTTTTAGGTGCAAGGGACATAGCTGGGAACAAGTCCCTCTTCTCCTGAAGTCCACATTCTAGTGGGAGGAGACAGAAAATGAATCAAATTAAGGAAGATAGAAGAAACATATCAGATACAGAAAACTGCCATGCGGAACTTAAAACGGGGAGGGTAGAAGAGACGGGCGCTTCACGGATCGGGGGCCGGGGCAGGCAGGCTGACGTCCACGCCCGGAGGCAGGGGCAGCCGGGCTGAGAAGGACTCAAGCCCGGTGGCCCAGGGCTCCTCTTCACTCCGCACTGTGGCTTCCGGCTTGTCGTCTGACCCCAGAGCAAGACGTGGGTAGCGCTCTCTGCGTCCCGCAGATGGGCACCCTGAGTCGCAGAGACATGCCCAGGCTTGGCTCTACAGCGTCCTGTTCTAGTCCCTCAACACTGGGTTATACACATTTCCAAACACACAGAAAAGCGTACAAAATGTTAACGCCCATCTGCCCACTCTCTGGCTTTGCAGTTAAATCTTGCCTGTGTTTGCGTCGTCACACGTCCCTCCCGTCCCTCCCTGCACACGTGCATGTCCCTCATCTATTTGACGCCTTCCAAAGTCGCCTGCAGACACCGGGACACTTTGCTCCTGAACCGTCAGCACGAGTATCTCTAGAGTTCAACATCTACGTGCGATGCTTTTCCTTTTGAGGTAAAATTTACATACAGTGAAATGCACGAGTTTACGTGTGCCACTCAGACTCCTGTGTAAGCCACACCCTTCTTAGGACGCAGAACGTCACCATTACCCTAGAAAGTCCCCTCTGCTCCGTCTCAGTCAAACTTTGCCCCAAAAGCAATCACTAGTCTGACGTCTTTTTTTTTTTTTTTACCATTTTTTTCCTGTTCTAGAGTTTCATATAAGTGGAATTATATAGTATACAGTTTATAGAGAAGGCTCTTTTCTCACAGAATAAGATTTTTAAGACCCACGCATGCTGTGCCCCCGTGGTTTATTCCTTTTCCCACCGAGTATTATTCCACCGTCAGGAGACGGCACGATTTGTGTGGCTGTTCTCTTATTAATAGGTACCTGGATAGTTTTCTGTGGGGCCACTACGCATATAGTTGCTGAGAACATTCTCGTAGTTTTTTTAAAAATATTGGTCGTATGTATTCATTTCTCTTGCTACTACTTTGTTTGACGAAGGGTCAGTTCAATCCAACAAGTGTCTCCTGAACACCTACTGTGTGCCAGCCCCGTGCTAGACACGAAGGTGAGCGGGTCTCAGCCTGGGCCAGGGGCTGGGCCGCGTGCAGGCGCAGAACATCAGGATGGACACGAGGGCCCGCGGGGACCAAGCGCTCTGTGCGTGTCACCGTATTTCATCCTTGCAACAGCCCCAGGGGATACGCATTGTGACCCCGGTTTCCAAAAGAGTAAACCGAGGCCAGAGGGATGACATGATCTGCCCAAGGCGGGAGGCAGGAGCTGGGCCTCGAACTCGGGTGGCTGCAGACCCTGGCTCTTTCCTTTGTCCTGCACGAGACAGAAGCAGCAGCCCAGGGAGGCCAGGTGATCTGCGCAGGCCGCAAGGCCATGCAGTGACAAGAACGTGGGCTCCTGGATCTCCCAGCTGGGCTTGTTCCCCAGCAAACCTTGGAGACTTTGGAAAAGGACTACACATTTGTTGAACCAACACTTCCTTCCAGAAATTGCCCTGGGAGGGCTGAGTTACGAAAACGCCTCCATTATTTGCATGCATGCATGTCCTAGTGTCCTAGTGGCCCATCAGACCTCTCCCTTGCACCTGCTAATCCAGGAGCACAATGTGACAGGCCCCAGGAGCCCAGCTGTGAGCCCCCCGCAGACAGTGGGAAGGGTGGGACCAGTGCTGACGGGGGAGTCTACGCGGGTCCAAGTTGTTTATTTAAAAACAAAAACCCCAGTGCAGATCAAATCAACACAACCTTCAGAGTAACTTTGGCCCCAGACGATGGTTTTGTGAGCCCAGCTCCCAGCAGATGAAGAGGATGACAGTGAGGAAGGATGGTGTGGCAGCTGAGACACGGGGCACAGTCTCTGACACTCCTGCACTGAGAGACGGGGGCCTGTGACCCCCCCCCCTTTGGAACTGGGCGTGTTCCGTGACTGCTTTGACCACGGAATGGGCAGACGTGGCAGAGGCGTGCCAGTTTCCAGGCACAGGCCTTAGAGCCTGGCAGCTCCCACTGCTGTCCCTGGGAACAGGTGCGCAGGGAGCCCGAAGCCACCATCTCAGAAGTCTGACCGTGGTGCTGGTGAGACCACGTAGGGACCACGCCGAGCCAGCCTTCCAGCTGTGTCTGCACGCGGGCAAGGCTACCTTGACCCCTGCAGACCAGATCAGCCACCAACCGAACACAACCCAGTGACCCAGCAGACACCAGCGAAGCATGAGAATCGCCCGGCCAGGGCAGTGTGTTCAACCCTGCGCCCAGGAGATGCCCCGTTTCGGCACCCACCTGTGAGCACAGGAAGCGCTGGTGCAACTTCCATCTGATCGGTACAAACCTCCATTTGACCAGAGCCACTTGGGCTGGGGGAAGAAGGTTGTGTCAGGCAGGGCCCAGCAGGGAAACAGACGGTCCACGGAAAGATCGGAAATGAGGAAGCTTCAATACCAAGGTTATTCACAACGGCACGGGTGGGGCTGAGGGAGCCCAGCAAGGCACGCAAAGGGCAGGGGGCAAAGGCGCGGGAGGTCCTCTGCGTCCGATAGAGCAGCAGCTGAAGGAGATGCCACCCAGCAAGAGCTGGGGTAGAGGGACCTGGGCCCAGCAGGGAGGAGCTAGGGAATGGGGACCTTGATCACGTTCCCACCTGGCCTCCTACAGGTGCTTCCCACTGGCCAAACCCGGCGGGAAGCCAGCAGGTAAGGAAGCCCCACGGATGCCACCCGGACAGGCGAGACTTGGGCACAGAGGAGGACGGTGAAGGTGCGAGCGGGTCTGGAGGGCCCAGGGAAGATGTCCAGCATGAGGACAGATGACACAGATCTTAGTCCAGGTGTCCAGGGGGTGGGGTGGAGCAGCCACTGAGTCTGGGAGGTTCCCACAAGCCCCTGTTCTCGTCTTGCTGTCCCATAGGGGGGTGCAGCGAGGTCCCTTCCCTCACTGCTCCCCATCTGACAGTTCCAGATGAGCGTGGGGAGAACAGCACCGCCAGACAGAGGTTCCCACTAAACCGGCACGTCTCTTCCCACGGCTGCCTCGTGTCAGTCGCCAAGACGCTCCCTGCGGGGAGGGAGGGGGCCCTCTCTGCTCCTCATGCCAGCCTGACGGTTGGGGTCCACGGAGCTGAGCAGCGAAGCCCAGTTCTCCACGCCCTTGGCCGGGGGACTAGGCCTCAGGCTGGTCCTCCTGGAGGTTTGACGCGTAGCCCCGACTTAGAGCCCTGGGTCAAGACCGCTTCCCAGAAACCTGTTCCCGGTGCAGTTTTCCAGGAAAGAGCTTGACAGCAGCTTCCAGCTCCAGCCGGGCCAGCGACAGTCACGCGGGGCCTGTGCTTAGAAGGCTCCACACTTGGATTAATGCTCCGCTGCCGGAACTTGATTTGTAATCACTTTTGCATCAGAGGCCCCATTTTTGCTTTGCAATGGGCCGCACAATTCAGGTCGTCAGTCCCCAGTCCAAGCAAGGAAGGTGGCTCTGGCCCTTCCTTTGAGCTGGCTCCCTTACCTAGATCAGGGTCGGCAAACTTTTGCTCTGAGGATTTAGGGTGAGAGAGCGACTATTTTAGGATCTACAGGCTATATAGCAACTGCACAGCCAATCGGCTCTGTTGTGATAGTTTGAAAGCAGCCCTGGACGGTCTATAAACAAACAGACATGGCTGTGTTCAAATAAAGCTTTAACTGCAAAAATAGATGGTGGGCTGGATTTGGTCTATGGCAACCTCTGGATTACAAGGCTGTCTTCTCCTCGTCTGCCTGTCTCATTCTGGCTCATTCTTTGTGACTCAGGTCAAAGGCTTTTCCTAATCTCTCCAGGGAGAGTCCAGCCTCTCCTCTCCCCACCCTGGCCAGCGCCCATACATGTTTATCTACTGAGTCCCGGCCAAGAGGCAAGCTCCGTGCTAGGCACAGCGGCTGCAGCGGTGAGCAAGAAGGCGTGGTTGCAGCCTTCCTAGGGCTTTGCAGTAAATGCCGGTAAACAGTGCAGCACAGAGCGCCAGGCTGTAAACTGCAGGCAGGCAGGGGCTGGGACCGTTTTGTCCAACACTGTGTATCCCCAGACCCAGCATAACGATGCGGTTAAGACACGAGGGAACCGATTCGCAAACGCACTCCACATGCTTACGGTTCTTTCCTTCCACTGGGGCGCTTGAGCCCCTGAATCATCTCTGAGGTGGACCTAGTAGGTGTCTTTATCAGAGAAGTTGAGGCAGTTGCCCCAAAACACAGAGCGGCAGACTAGGGATGGAGCTGGGGTGCAGACTCCCAGGCCAGGCCCACGTCAGCCACACCCAGGGGTTAGACTTAGGCAGCAGGTTCCTAACAGAGCCCGAGGGTGGCACGGGCACCTCCTGTCTCGGGTCCCCACCAGAGGAGGGGTGTGCAGGCATTTCTGCTCCCCACCCAGTCGGCAGGAGGGCCAGTTTATTTCCTCTGGGAGAAAGAAAATTGAAGTCAGTGCTGTTTCCTGTTACAAGGAAACTGTCCAATAAAAATCTCCCAGTATATTAAAAAAACAAAAAAAACTTTACCTGTCTTTTACCTGTCTTTGAAAGAACACTCGGTATTATTATAAAGACAACAACAAACCCTGTTTGCTTTTCATTATAGAAATGGTTGTGTTTTGTTTTCTTGTCCCCAGAGAGCAAAACCTTCAGAGGCAGAGTGGTCAAAAAAAGGAAAAATAAAAGAAGAATGCAGGATCTGGAGTCAGACAAACTTGGGTCCAAATACCAGCATGATCATTGACTCACTGAGTGACTTAGGCCATTCATCTAACTTCTGCGAGCCTCAGTCTGCTGGCCTGTAAAATGGGCATACTGCTGCCTTTTCCCGGGGCTGTGGAGAGGAGGGAATGAGAGTGGAGTCAGCAGTCAGTTCTCTGCGCCAGGCCTATGTTGAAGAGACACACCCTGCTCCCAGGGAGCATGCATTGTACAAAGACAGACCAAACAGGAACAGGTAAGTTAAAAGTAAAAGAAAAAGGGGATTTCGGGTGGTGATCATTGCTATGAGTCAAAAACAAACAGTGGACGGGGGGGCTGGAGAATGACCTGGGAATTATGTGAAGGGCCAGAGGAGGCTTCTCTAAAACCTGAATGATAAGGAGCTCGCCCTGAGGAAGCTGGGAGGAAGAAAATGCCAAGCAAAGGTCAGAGTGATTGCAAAGGCCCTGAGATGGAATAAGGCTGGCCGTGTTGAGTGGACAGAAAGGCGGCTGGCACGGCAGGAGTGGAGTGAGCAGGAGGAGAGTAGTGGGCTCTCAGTTCAGAAAGGTGCCTGATCAGATCACATAAGGTCTTAAAGGCTGGTGCAAGGAGGTTAGATGTTATTCTTTCTATGACGGGAAGACATTGGAAGGTCTTGAGCAGGGGAGTAACCTGACCTGATTTATATGTTCAAAAGATCCCTCTGTCTGCTGGTGGAGACGGGACTGCAGGGCCCAGTGGGGGCAGGGAGACCTGGCCAGTCATGGGGAAAACAGTGGCTCCCACCTGGGTATAAAGTGGGCAGAGGCTGGGTCCCCCGGTCCATGCCTTTTGTGGTTGGTTGTTTCCTTCTACATATCCTGGTCATCTGAGGAGTGTTAATGCACGTGTCAAGGCCAAATGGGGACAATTCTGGGAGATCTGTGGACTTCAGTGCAGCTTTGAATTAAAAATGCCTCTTCCGTCCGGTGGGCAAGGCTGCGAGACGCTTGAGAAGCCCCCTCCCCCGCCCCAGGGCAGCCGGCCCCCCACAAGAGCCGAGGCTCAACCCACTGAGAGATCCAACTCTGTCCAAACCACGCATTCCAAAGCCGGAAGACTCGAGACGGGGCTGTCGTGGGCACACAGGTGCGGGATCCGCGCCGTCGACATAATGACACAGACAGCAAAGACGACAGCGCGGAGAGGTGACAGTTTCTTTAGAGCTCATCGAAGACGTCGTGCTAAGCGCACATTCACTTCCGCACATCCACACACCGAATCCTTCCAACTGCTCTTATGATTCCCACCTTGCAGACGGGGAAACCGAGGCCTTGAGCGGCGAAATGACCACTCAAGGTCACACAGCCAGGAAGGGGCAGAGCGGGCTTGGAACTCAGGCTGTGACCCCAGCCACACCGCCCTGGGCTCACTAGTGCCCTGTTAGTCCATCCATTCCCCGCTCCCCTCCTGCCTGGCGAGACGCCCTCCCCCACACCAGCTACCCACCCGAGGTCTTGGGGCGCCCACACAATCTCCTTGGCACCTCTCCACAGCCCTGGGGACTTAAGGGCTTTGGCCGAGGCCACCCAGCTGAGAAGTGGCACGTGTGGGTTTGAGCCAAACACTGGGTCTGGCCCGTCCCCCTGTTGCCCCTTCTAGAGACAGGACCGGCCACTGTTGCCACCGGGTGAGCCTGGAGGAGGGAGGGCGAGAGGAGTCATTGCAACTGCCCCAGAGCCTTGGGCGGGCTGTCAGATGGAGGGGGAAAGTGGACACAGACTTTTCTGTGTGGGGTGACCGACGAGCCAGGTTTGCTTGTGATTGAGAGGGTTACCAGGACGCAGGACTTTCAGATTTAAAAGTTTCAGTTTCAGGCAAACCACGAGCTGGTCATTTAACTGGAGGCCTGGGATGTGGGACTTTCCATGCTGAAACTGAGAACGGTCTGGGCAAGGTGGCTGAGTTAATCACTCTAATTTTATGTCACCCATGAAGCAGACAGAGCATTAATGAATTGAAGTTATGGATGGCAGATGATGCCGCAGGTGTCAAGACAGCACCCTGTAACTGTCAGAAGCACTCAGAGATGGAATGGTGTGTCTACAATGGGTGGTGAGCTCCCCATCGTCAGAAGTATGTAAGCAACAGTTCGATTATGCTTGGTAGAGAGCCCGTGAAAGCCCATCCTCTGTCCCTGACTCTGTGAGGAGCTGTCTCTCTGTGCTCGTCGGGGCTATTAGGACACCTTCCCACAACATTTCGGCTTCTCTCGGACCTGCTGTCCAAAGTGAACTCCATCCCTGCTCCCCTCCATGCCTCAGTGGCCTGCTAAGTGAAGCCTGAAAATTACTTGCGCGGCCAGGTAAATATTACAGCAGTCAAAGGTGCGGCTTTGTGGGGAGAATGATGTGTAATTTGCAGAAATGCTACCAGTGCGTCAAACCACATAGGCGCCGGGCGTAGGGAGGAAAGTGATTGACAGCTTGGATGGCGCCAGTTTGGGTAGTTTTTATTCTTTCTGAAACTCTGATAGACATTGATATGAAGGAGCCTGAAGATTACCCCCGTCCAGGGATGGGGTCTGCACAGAGGGCAGGAAGCCAACTGTCACCCTGTTTCTAGGCAGTGGACATGGTAACTCCACAGCTGTGGGCAGAAGTCTGGCCTCTAGTCGATGGTGGGCTCCGAGGACCCCAGAGGAGTCCCGCTTCAGGCCCTGTGCACAGGCAAGGGGCCTGCGTCTGCCGGACACCCAGTATGTGCCAGCTCAATGCTAACGTGTCCCTCCTCAGTTATGGCACCAAGCGCTCCCTCTTGCACCGGGCTGTCCTAGAGAGGAATGGCAGTCACTGGGGGGCATGGGCCATCCAGGGTGCCCCCCATCCCCTGCCAATCTCCCCAGAATACCTGGGGCTTGGGAAGAAAACAATGAGAGACCAAGCCAAGAGAGTGGGGAGAGTATCTCAGAATTGTTTTCTTCCTTGCTCAAATTGAGGTCTTCAAAGGAGCTCCTTCCCTGAGCTTTGGGGATTGAGAGGACTGGGGGCGGAGGATAAAGTCTCTTAATTTTGGTTTCCTAAAGGGCTGGTAATGCAGCCACCAGGAATGCTGCAAGCACGAAGAGTGCGGGTAGAATAGCTGTCCACCGGCGCCAGCGCAGACATCGCCCAGCTCAGCCCAGGAGCCCGGCTCTCGGGGAAGGGAGACGGCAGGGGGTGAAGGGGGAAGGTGCAGAGTTCCGCAAGCAGATCCCCCCCAGAAGGTGTGTGGCAGGAATTGAGAGAACCAAAAGGAT
Source organism: Lepilemur ruficaudatus (assembly GCA_963574885.1). Classification (NCBI taxonomy): domain Eukaryota; kingdom Metazoa; phylum Chordata; class Mammalia; order Primates; family Lepilemuridae; genus Lepilemur; species Lepilemur ruficaudatus. The sequence goes on along the minus strand of CAUYRT010054324.1, from coordinate 29,736 downwards.
GCTTCTAAAATGCTGGAAAGCCTATAGGTTTATGAATGAGGGAAACTGAGCCCCAGAGAGGGAAAGGGACTTGCCTAAGGTCACACAGCAAATTCCAGTTGCTAACTCAGTGGCTGCTCTGGCTTTCCTGGAAGACTCTGCTCTTTCTCACTGGGCCCTGCGGGGAGAGGAAGGCCTAGGGTTGTCAGTGGAGGGCAAGGAAGGGCTCTCCTTGCCACTAGAGTGACAAGGGGGGGCATGCCCTTAAACTGGGGAGATATGGCACCTGCCCTCCCAAAGCTGGCAGCCTGATGCACATGTGTGCTCCCTGGTCTTTAGGAATTGTCAGACTGATGGTGGAGACACAGCTCCGACCCTTATGGAGCTCCAAGTCTGGTGTGGGAAGGAGGTCTACGCTAAGTCTGCAGACTCTGGACTTTAGGAAACTTCCAGGCCAAGAGGAGACCTTCTGTTCAGGCTGCTCCTTGGCAAAAGGGCGCCCACAGTAAGCTCTTTCTCATGAACTTATCTTTCGGGGATACTGCTCCTCCTCCTCCTCCTCCTCCAGGAAGTCCTCCCCAAGCACTTGCATCCCATCCCCACGACACAGATCGAGGCTGTCCGGATCCTTCCTCATCCACTGAGAAGGTCAGACAGTCACCCCAAAGCCTCAGGCAAGTGCCCAAGCGGTCCCTTAGGCTGTCACACTTGTCCCAGGCCTGCCCCAGGTCGATCACCCCACGTCCCATCAACATCACCAGCCTCTCTCTCCCGCAGGCGCCGTTGGGCCCCCTCAGAGGCTGTGGTCACCTCACTTCCAAACGCCCCTCCCTCCGCAAAGCTGCCTGGGCCTCACCTGCTCCTTAAGTAGCAGGTCCCCTCGTGCTCCGGTGTGGCTGTTTACAGCTCATTTGACCCTGGACTTGGAGGTTTTGGTGGAGGAGCTGGGGACATCACAAACCATCGGCCCGCTCAGGAAAGAGACTGCCCTGGACTGACACGGGTGCAGGCTTTGCTGTGCCATCGCCCTGGAGCTAGTGCAGAGCCGCACGCTTCTGAACTCCTACACTCCGCCCTGGACGGGGCGAGCAGGAGTCCTGCCTCTGGGGGCACATGGGGGACACAGGTCTGTCTTCCACCTGATACACCTGTGGGACCGTTGTCAGCCTGCTGCTTCCCTGGCCCCGCCCTGGGGCCCTCCACAAGGGGACAGCCGCGGCTCTGGCTCCTCCTGCACGCCCATCTGCTTCCAGATCTGCAGAGGAACTAACTGGCTTTTGTTTCGAAAGCTGTGACAAGCAATTTCCTCGAGTCCCAAGCACGTGGGTGACCACCCTAAGCAGGGCTGGGGGCGACGAGAGAAAAACCACAGGCCGAGCCGCCCATCTGCACAGGGCTGGGTGTCCTGGACACATCACCGTGGACTCGGCGGCCTTCCGGACCCATCTCCGCCTCAGCTTCACTTCGCGGGACCCAGGAGTCCCTCACGTCCCCATCCACAGCCCCAAAGCACTCACACCAACTACAGCGCTTTTGCCAAACTCCAGAGAAGGAAACCTCAGGGCGGCTGGCTCAGGCTACCGGCGGAGGGAAGCCCTGGGGCGCGTTTCGGCAGGTCCAGAAAGAGGCCTGCAGGGCGGGTGGGGAGCCCGGGGTGCCGGGGCGGCTCTGCTCCAACTGGCGGGAGGACTCGGGCTGCTCACTTTGGCCTTTTAAGGTTCTGTTTCCTCACCTGTAAAAGGATCAGCGGAGACAGAATAAAACGGCGCTGCTGGGTGGTGTTGCCGCGTGGTCAGAAACAGGACCCCGCTGTCCAGCACCGGGCAGCGCGTTTGTCACGGCGCGCAAATGAGGGACGGCGGCGAAGAAGAGCCCGGCGTGTGGCAAGTGGTCGATCGGTATTTCTCATAACGATATCGCTATTCCAAAGCCCACGAGGACGAGTTTCTGGGTCATTCCCACCCCCCAGCACAGCCAGATAGGAAGGAACTCCCTGCCCGCCCCCACCCCCTTCATCCTGGCTCCATTAAATCCCTGAAAACCTTCCCTCAGTGGCACCTCCAAGCTCTGAATCTCCGCGGCTCAGAGGGAAACCCGCGGAAGGAAACGCCAGCGGAGGATCCTGGCGCTGGGACAAGGCCGACTGGTTGCGCCTGCTGGGTCCGTGCGCCAGGGAAGGAGCCGGCTAGCCGGGAAGTGCGTGCTTTCTGCTCCGAGATCCCTGACTGTGTGGGTCTGGTGCCAAAAACCTGCGTGAAGAGTGGCAAATGCAGCCAGCAGCGCCGTGCGGGGGACGGCGAGCATGAGGACGTCAGGCAGGGTGGCCGTCCTCCCTCCAGCGGCCTGTGGGCACTGTCGTCAGCCTGGCAACAGGGGCCGAGGGGGGCGCGCAGCGTGCTAGGACGGAGACTCAGCAGCCCAGGGAAGGGGCTGACCCAGGGTGCAGAGATGCTGAGTGTGTGTGTGCGCGTGCGTGCGGGTTTGCCCAGGTGGCTGGGTTTGACTGGGTCCACGCGCAGGTGTAGGTGAGAAGGCAGCTGTGTAACCAACGGCTTTCCCAGAGGGGGAGCTTGCAGGACGCACACTCTGAGGACACCTGACATTAACACCAATTCCACAACCCACATCCAGAGCCCTCAGAGCCAGGTGTGTTCTGGAGCTCAGGCTGATCCCACTTCTGGAAGGTGCTACGTGGCTTGTTCAATATATGACGTATGTGCCATGTGGAATCGCTCCGTATTTACCCACATTAATATTTCTGCGGTGACACATCTGGCTGGTGACACCAACTGAGGTAAGCAAAGACCATAAATAATCTCTATGGGCCCGGGCTGGGTTTTGACACCAACTTGGTCCAGGTCAGGTTCAGTTTTGCCACCAGGTAAATTACAAAACGAACACAAAACCTTCCAGTTTTCAGATATTTTGGGGTTGCGGGGAAGGGGTTGTGGCTTGTGAAAACAGAGTCGGGGCTGTGCCGTTGCGCTCAGGACTGCGGGACAGCTGCCACGGCCGGTGCCACCATGTGCCGGGCCCTGCCCACGAGCCAGCTGCAGCGCCCACCGTGGCCCGGAGAGTGAGCACTGTCATCTTTGCTGGGGAGAGAAGAGGAAGGGTGGGGTTGTCAAGGTTACGGAGCTGTCGAAGTCACCCCAGCTGATAAGAGGAGGCAGAGCATAGAGGAGGCAGATTGCCCTCAGAGCAGCATCTGGAACGAAGTGCCTAGGAAGAGAGAGGTTTAGTTTAAACTAAATGATTCCTTCAGCTGAATTTGTACCAACCGGTCTGTGAGTAGACACAGCTTCTGTGTGTTTCTAGAACGAGGGATGAATAAGACCCTCTTGCCAAGGGGCTTCCTGTCCTCACGTTTTCCTGTAAAGATCCTGGCACACCGGTCCCTGCTCTGGGCTCGGGTTGTGCATGTGCTCTCTCCCCATTTCACAGCCGGAAAGACTAAGCCTCACTGCACAATGGCTTGTCTCAGGACACATGTCTTAGTGAAACCAGAATCACGGTATTCATATGCCCCTGCAACATTATTGGTAATGACAATACACATTAGTTGGGCACATACTATATGCACCAGGAGTAGTTCTGTGTGTCTGAGGCATATTATCTCATTTAACATGGTGACTGCCACACTAGGGAAAAAATTTTCCTTGGGGCCACGGTGTTTTATTATAAAAATAGAATAAAAACTTTGAAAACAAAATGATCCTTTCTAACTTAATGAAAAATCTGTTATTTTTTATTATTTTCTGTGCATCAGTTATATGCAACTTGAAAAATAGTTCACGGGCTCCCAAGGTGAAGAGACGCGTGACTTACATGTGACTCATGAGGCCTGGGCTCAAAACTAGCATGAGTTAAACACAACTCACACGGCAGTTACTGTGTTAATTTAAGGGGTGGGGACCGGGCAGGAAGCAAGCACGCTAAAAGTGGTTCATAAGTGCTCGGCTTCTTGCTGGTGGGTCTCAACAAGACACACTGAAGTGGGAAACGATCAGAGATGAGAGACTCCCTGGAAAATGGTGGGAGAGGGGAAAACAGGACCCCCCCCCCATACAGAGGGAGGAAGGGGACTGCAGGTTCCTGGGAATTTAGGATAATGAGTAAGGAAAACAATCCCTTTATTTAAATGAGTTGAAGAACTATTTGGCTTCTCTCTGCAAAAGGAAGCAGTTAAGGGGTTTTATTTTATTTTTGGCCCTAATAATATTACAATCTCCAGGCTGGTTATTATCTGTCACTTTCCAGGGCAGATTGAAAAGAAAATAGTTTTATCCCAGGCAATTGTAAACCGTTCCATTTGATGAGTTGTTGTTTCCACTTAGATATTACATGCTCCGGCGTCAGGTGACCCGGTGCGGCTGGGTGCCTTTGTTTAACCGGTTTACAGAAGACAGCGAAGAAGAGAAAATTCTCCCGTCTTTTAGACAGCAGTTCTCAAAATGCAATAAGTGTGAAAGTCACGGGGGATGAGCCTGCGGTGAAAGACACAGATGCCCGGGTTTTACCGGAAGAAAGCCCGGCCGGGCTGGCCCCGGTGGGACCGGGAATCTGCACTTTCAGCCAGCTCTCCGGGCACTGCTGCCACTGCATCTTTTGAGAAGGCTGCTCTAGGCTCTGCCTACACCGGCTTGACTGGGGAAGCGCACGGTTCTGAGAGAGACCTCTCCAAAATGAAGACCCAAGAGCTGTCAGAGCAGAAAGGATCCCAGAGATAATCTGATAGATTCACATTGCAAATAAAAACTGCGGTCCCAAGGTCGGGTAGCAAGTAAGAGGCAGAAATGAGCCTGAAACTCAGATGCCCAGACACCAGGTCCAAAGCTGGTCCCGTTACACCGTGACGCTGCCCAGTGGAGACAGGGGCGGGGCTGGAAGACCCCCACACTCTTCCTTCTCCGTCCTTGGACTCCCCTTGCTGCAGTATTCACAAGTGATGATGCAAGGCGGTTGGGAAAGCACAACTGTTCCCAAACAGTACGAGTTCCTCTCCACAGTGGCTCCGAGCCACGTCCTACAGGGGACACCCGCACCCCCAGTGCCCTTGTAAACCAGGGAAACTCTTAGGGATATGGTGACGCCTCCTACTGTGGCCCCTGTGTTCCCCATCATCTGTTTTACCTCCGTCCCACCTCCACCCCACCGTGCATTCTTGATTTTTTCCCTTGGGTGCTGATCGCCCCATCCTGCGGCTGTCCAGAACGTGCCATCTGTGCCATCCTGGCAGATATTAGAGGAGGGAGGGAGAAGGGAGGGCTGGGAGCTCCTGGGATGAGAAAGGGTGAGGCCGACTTGTTCCATCCCCACACCATCCAGTGTGTCATTGCAGCCACCAGCCACCCCTCAAAACGCAGACTTGCCTTGGTGGCCTCACGGAAAGCACGCCAAGCCACAGGCAGCCCCGTGAGGCCAGTCTCGGGTGGAGCTGTGCTCAGGTGGCCACAGACGTTGCGGGTTTGGTCCTTAGCACCCAGGAAGAGCCTCCCTTATAGAACATCTGCTCCTCACGGCAACGAGGATCCAGGCAGAACCCTGGCCCCAGCTCTTTCCCTCCAGCCGCCCACTCTCTCTAGGATCTGACTCTCCATTCCGGAACAGCGCCGCTACAGATCCAGTAAACATTTATTATGCATCTACTGTATGCTGGGCACTCTCACCAGATTAATCTCCTTAAATCTCCGTAAGGACAATGATGCCAAAATTATTAACCCCATTTTATGGATGAGGAAACTGAGGCTCAGAGAGGTTGCAGACTTGACTTCCTACATCCCACAGGTTATAGGTGACAGAGCCAGGACTCAAAGGCAGGCCTCTGACCTTGTGCAGACGCCACTGGTGCCCCCCTGCCCCCGCTAACCTTTCCCACTCACATCGACAGGCTCACTTGCCACCACCACTGCTGCCCTCTGCCTGGAGCTGCTTCTTCGGCTGCCGGAATCTCCTGAGAGCCAGCGACAGACAGGGAGTGGGCGGATGAACACTCCGGCTTCCTCGCCCTTCGCAGATGGGGTTCCCTACAGTGCTGTTCAGTGCGTCTCTGGGCCAGCAGCGGCAGCCTCACCTGGGCACTTGTTAGAAATGCAAATTCTTGGGCCCTGCCCCAGACCTATGGAATCAGAATCTCTGACTCTGAAATCTTCTTTTAAAACCTCTTCAGGGAGGCCGGGCGCGGTGGCTCACACCTGTAATCCTAGCACTCTGGGAGGCCAAGGAGGGAGGATCGTTTGAGCTCAGGAGTTTGAGACCAGCCTGAGCAAGAGCGAGACCCTACTAAGTCCTTACTGTCTCTACTAAGAAAATAGAAAGAAATTAGCCGGACAACTAAAATACGTAGAAAAAATTAGCCAGGCACGGTGGCACATGTCTGTAGTCCCAGCTACTCGGGAGGCTGAGGCAGGAGGATCGCTTGAGCCCCAGAGTTGGAGGTTGCTGTGAGCTAGGCTGATGCCACGGACCTCTAGCCCGGGCAACAGAGTGAGACTCTGTCTCAAAAAAATAAAAACCTCTTCAAGGATCCCTACGCGCTGGAGTTTCAGCAGCTCCACTCTGCACCGTGTCCCAGATGTTCCAGTGCAGTGGAGCCCCGCGTCCCACCTGCTCAGTAGCGCTGCCCACCGGCTCTCCCCCGCCCCGACTCACGTCCTCACTCCCCTGACAGCACTCCTGGGATCGCCCCCACAGTAAGTTACCTGTACTCAGGTAGTTTGTACCGCCGGCTCTCCAGGCGGTCCGACACCCTGTGTGAGCCGGCACACGAGAGACGCAGTTGACGTCAGGATGCCCCTGACCGCTCTGGCCTCAGGGCAAAGGGGCCCAGTCTTTTCACCTGGGCTCCATCGGCTTCTCCTCCCCTCCACATCTCCCTCGCCAGCACCTCTGGGCCTGCTGGCTCGTGGCTGGCCTTGGGCCCCTGGACCAGCCACCTGCCCCTTCCCCTGTCACCGACAGGGGTCATCTGGGAAAGGACATTGCACTTTCATTCTTCCCACACCATCCCCAATGTCCCTCCTGCCTGTCCCTTTCCACGTCTCTGGTCACCTGTCTGTGCCCCTCCAGCCCCAAGGAGGAGAGGGAGCCCACCTTCGTTAAGAACATTCACCTAAAGGCTTCTCCTAAGTTCACCCCTCCCCAGGCTGAGAAGGTGGGACTTTTAAATCCAATTGAGAAGGGAGAAAACTGAGGCTCAGGGAGATGAAGGGACCTGGCCAGGGCCACACAGCCAGCAAGTGACGGAGCTGGAGTCTGGACCCAGGCTTGTCTGTCGCCAGAGTCTGCACGCTGCCTGAACACCGTCTGCCCCTCCCGTCCTGGCCAGGAGGGGCCCTCCCTGGAGTCCCCGAGCCCGCCTCTCCCCGACGTGCGGGGGCCCTGCTCTGCAGTCAGGTGTCCCCCGCCCGGCCCTCCGCTCTCTCTACCCACCGGCTCCTTCCCTCCAGCCTTAAACATGCGTGTAGCTCCCCATCCCCCACGTACACACGCATGTGTGCGCACACACACCCTCCTCCTCCAGCCGAGTCCCTCACACGCTTGTCTTCTCTCTTCTTTAATATGAACCGTCAAGACCAAAGTCCTGTCAAGAGCCACATGTGAAGGTTAGAACGCAGGAGGTGCCGGGAGGCAGAGACCGGGGCACACAGGAGCTGCCTGGACACCAAGCCCCTTGGCCTTTTCCAGGCCTCCTCCTGTCCTCTGCAGTCAACACGATGACCACTTGATTTGTTCCATCGCTCTAGGGCAGGCTGGAATACCAGCTTGTACTGAGCACCTACTGTATGCCATGAGCTTTACAAGACGCTTTCTTTTCTAATCCTACCACTGTGAGGTGGGTATGGCTCTCCTCATTTTATAGATGAAGAAACAGAGGCTCAGAGTGGCCCCACTCAGCATCACAGATATGCCCAAAGGGAGAATCAAGATGCAAACCCAAGCTGGCCTGGCTCCAAGTTCAAACTAAGCTTTCTCTCACTAGCTGGCCTCAGCGTGCATCCCAGCCTCAAGGGTGCCTGGCCTGGGGGTTATCTTTTCTGTTTTGCTGTTTTGTTTATTCACCCAAAGGCTCAGCAGCCCCACCCATTTCCCATATTTCAGTATTTATTAGTGTTTTACCTGCTTTCAAAAGGGCCCAGGGGAAAGGGAGGGAGGAAGGTGCTGGGCCTGGCTTCTGGCCTGGTTCTGTCCACCACTGAGCTCAGATGAGCACCCGGGCCCGGGCACCCCTTCAGATTCAGTTGCAGAAAGCATCTCTGGAGACCAGATTCAGGGGAAGAGGCGAGATGAGGACTACTGCACACTCACCAGGCGCCCGGCACTGTACCAGGAACTTGCTTTGGCGTGCATTCAGTCCTCACAAGATCACACGGAAAGACGGAAGGACGCGTCTCCCATTTTATGGATGGGACAATGGAGTTTCAGTGGGGTGAAGCAGCTGCCCAAGGTGCACAGCGGGCAAATGCAGGTCTGAGCTCTTCCACCCTAAGGAAGGGTCCCTCTCCCTGAATGTTCTTACACAGGGGACTTCATTTCACACATGGAGAAACTGAGGCTCAGACATGCCCAAGCTCAAACAGTGCATTTATGACAAAAATCAGGACCAGAATCCAGCTCTCCCAGCTCCTGATCCAGTGCTCTTTCCACCATCCTGCCCGGCTTTGCCAGAAGCACTGACTGCCAAGGTCAAGGCTACTGGAGTCCCAAAGGCCACAGAGTCCGCCTCACCCTTAGTGGTCATTGAGTCCCTTCTGCTGCCTCTGGGACATCCTGTTCCTTAATCATCCTGGACAGAGAAGAGGAGTGGGAGGTGGAGGAGAGAGTCCCTCTAATTCCCGGACACCCCTTGGAAGAGATCTCAGGGACGGCTGCAAAGCCCAGTGTGAGGAAGGGAGCCCTTCCCCTCCCCTCCCGGCTGCCCTTGCTCCTACATCCTCCATGGGTGGGTTGACTCGGGAAGCCCAGAGGCTTGGGTGTCACGAGCATGACTGTCCCGGGGGCACTGAAGCAGCCGACCGCGGTGCTGCCTCCCGCACGGCAGTGCCTGGCTTTCTCAGGAGGGCCTGACAGGTTGATTTACAAATTGTATAAATAGAACTCAGCAGCCCAGCAGCCCTACCTCAGCTCGGCAAAGAGCGTCATTCACTCTTAAGTGAGCGGGAGACTGCGGCGGGGCCCCCCGTGCCCACGGAGTCCTCAGAAGACTTTCAGATGCGGGCTTCGTGGGGAGGACGGAGAAGGTTCCCACGTCCAGCACTGGGTGAAGAGAAGAGACCCCGAGGAAGGAGGTGCTTTCCTCCCGACCATTCTTCCATCCCCTTTTTTATAGATCTCTGTGCTAACTCGCACCCCCAGATTGTAATGTGTGAACCTGGCATACAGTAGGCGCTCAATAAAAGCTTCACCGTATCCAAGCCTCTCTTTGGCCTGTAGCTCAGTGCCTCTCCCACACAACGGGTAGCTGCTAAGTGTTTGTGGATTGGAACTGAGCTCAGTGAGTCAAGCGCCATAGGGACTAGACTCCTCTGCTGCCATGACATGTCCTACGACACCCCTGAGCCTCCACGATCTCCACTGTCACATGGGAAAATGCCCACCTGGGTGTCTATAGTGTTTCACGAGGAACGAATCAGATGACAGATGAAAATGTGCTTTATATACACGTAAAATGTCATGCTTTTACAAAGGGCTTTCGTATGCATTCTTTCCACTATTACTATCAGAAAGTCCTTCCACAGGCCTGACTTCCATCCTGCCTGCTGTGATTTGGTAAAGGTCTATGCATTCCAAGAAACAGGGGTGCAAGCCAACCCTGAGATGGCTCTCCTGGTCAAAAGGCACGTGGAGATAAAAGTAAAGTGTGTGTCTTCTTTAAAAAATAACTCCCACACGTTCAACGGCGGTTCAGAATAAAGAGCATAATTTGCTCGACTGCCCCGGCCCATCGGCTTATCGCGGAGGGCCTGGCGACTCTGAGAGGGGGGATTATGCAAATGGGAAATCAGCTTTCAAGAAAGTGGGCTAATCCAATATTACCAAGAGGGCTGCGTTTGAGAGGGAAGGAGGGAGCCACTGAGACGGGTGGGCCGCGGAGGGTTCCAGCCAGTTCCTGGAAGGGTGTGGAGCGAGGCAGCCAGCTAGCGGGGCGCTGGCCCTTGCTGGCACCTACGCTGGGGTTTCAGGAAAGGGGACCTGGTCCCCATTCCCCTGGCACTCAGAGATGGAGGGAGCGGGAATTAGAGAAAGTCCTTATTGAATTATTTGTGGCTGAGAGGCCTCCTCCCAGCTCTCAGAAATCCAGCCAAATGCTGAGTGGCAGGTGTGGTGTCAGGAGGCAGCAGCGGTGGCAGCAGCTTGGAGCCTTCCCAGTGCGCTTTCCCCTTCAGGCAGACTCAGATCCTGTAGGTGGGGCAGAGCAGGGATGCAGGTGGTCAGGCCAAGGTGTCTCCCTCCCGCTGGGAAATACCCCGGAGCACAGGGCACCTCCAGGCTGGTGTCCGAGCAAGGCCAAGCCTGGAAGAAACAGCAGCAGCACCAGGGACAGCGCTCAGAGTGGGCCCTGGGCGCCTGGCTCCCTGGCTGACCTGAGACCGTGACTTAGGGAGCCAGCTTCACGTTTTGTTTGGGGATGCTGGAAGTTCATTGTACCCGAGGCCCCCGTGGCTCCAGCAGTGGAGGCAGATGATTGACAGGCAATCAGGACTCACTTTAACAAGTGCCATGATTTAGAAGAAGTGGAGGGAACCGGAGACACTCAACAGGAGCAGCTAAACCAGACTTGGGAGTTGAGAAAAGATTTCCGAACTGCAGGATGAGTGGGAATTGCCCTAGTCACAGGGGAGGGCGAGCATGTTCCAGGGAGCGGGAAGAGCATAGGCAAAGACCCAGGGGTAGGGAGGGCACGGCTTATTTGAAGAACAGAAAGAAGCCCTGTTTTATGTCTGGACCAGCAGGTGGGAGGGTCCGGTTGGAGGCTGGTGAAAGAAGGGGTGGAGGGTGGACAGGGCAGCATGCAGGGAAGCCCCACGATCAGATTTGCATCTTGACAGTTCCCTCTGGCTACGGTGCGGGGGCTGGGCAAGTGCATGCCCGGGGCAAGTCGGGAGGTGACCATCATTCGGACTAAGATGATGGCGGATTGGAATAGCACGCGGGCCTCGGGATGGAGGCCGGGCAGGGGACACTTTGAAGAGGGATTTAGGAAGTGGGACTGACAGGACGTGGAGGGAGATTGCCTGGGCATGGGGAGAGCAGAGGAGGGGTGTGGGGGGAGGGTTAGACGGCTCTCAATGCAGAGAAGAAGAAAGCAGTGCAGAGTGGAGTCAGAGGGAGTTACAGGGAAGGGGAGAGGGAGGGATTTAGAATCAAGAGTGACAGAGCCACAGAAATGAGGGCGAGGGGCGCGGCCGAGGGGTGGGTGGTGGGCAGCGGGGGCCATGATAGCAGAATCGGGTGAGGGACTCGAGTCTTTATTCTGTCATCCGTGCGGCCTGTCAGGGTGCGTCAGTGTCTGTTCTGTCACGGCCTTGCAGCAGGCAGATGACACATTTCTCTGCACGGTACTGTGGGCAATCCTGGGGTTGACAAAAGCCACTCCGCTTGGATGGACCTGGAATCCCACAACCCCCGCAGGGGCACCAAGCTGGGCAGGCTCTGAGTGGGCAGCAGGGGAGCAGGAGTGGGGTTTGGCTCTGGATTGCCATGTACCTGGGGCAGGCTGAGCCCCCTCTCCAAGCCTCAGTTTCCCACTCTGTAACCCAGCCACTAGGGCTTCTCTGTCTACCTCCCTACAGAGGAAGGGGTTGAAGATCTGCGCAGGGCCAGGACCTGGGGTCAATGTATTTCACTATGTGGCTTCATGGTACCTATCACTTACCAAAGCCTAAAGGTGGATGGGCTGTGTAAACTAACTCATCCACTCTCCAGATAGTCCCAGCCTACAGTGCTAAGGGCCCAGGTAAGGAAGACAAGGCTATTGGCTCAAAATAAGTGCTGGATGGATGGTTGGATGGTTGGGTGGTTGGGTGGATGGGTGGATGGGTGGATGGGTGGATGGGTGGATGGATGGATGGATGGATGGGTGGTTGGGTGGATGGATGGTTGGGTGGATAGGTGGATGGATGGATGGATGGATGGAGGATGGGTGGATGGATGGATGGGTGGTTGGGTGGATGGATGGAGGATGGGTGGATGGATGGGTGGGTGGACAGGTGGATGGATGGATGGGTGGATGAGTGGGTGGATGGATGGGTGGATAGGTGGTTGGGTGGATGGGTGGATAGATGGATGGGTGGTTGAGTGGATGGGTGGATGGATGGATGGGTGGATGGGTGGGTGGATGAATGGATGGGTGGATGGATGGGTAGATGGATGGGTGGATGGTGGGTAGATGGTTTCGCAGATGGGTGGGTAGGTGGATGGTTGGATAGGTGGACTGATGGATAGGTGGGTGGGTGGATGGATGGGTGGGTAGATGGATAGATGGGCAAGCAACTGGATGATTACCATGCTCTTATAGGCTGTAGGCATTACCAAAGCCTCTAGTATATTCCAGAAGTGGAGCAAAGCCACCAGACACTTGGCTTAGGCAACCCATGCCTGGGGTAGTGCAGGCAACATCCTATTTGGTGATTGATAAAGAATCCCAAGACCATCAGCCACAAGATGACAAGGCCCCTGACAGACATCCCTTTGGGAGCAATTTGGTTTCCAATGGCACCTGCTAGAATAGAAAGGACAAAGACAGCTGACCAGAGGGACAGCGGCCCAGGCCAGGCCAGCTCAGGTGGGAGTTCTAGATCCAGCAATGGGGTGGACAGAGATAAATCCCCATTGCTCAGAAAGAGGGAAATGGGGGCCTGTGGGCTTTGAGTCAAGACGAACCCTACCTGCTTCACAGCCACTATAGCCCTGAGGCCTCCCCACTTCTTCTCCCCCTTCTCAGCCTGGGGGAGAGAGCAGGAGCCCTGGGATCATCAGCCCAGGCTCGAGTCCAGGCTCCAGCACTTACTGGGAGCATCAGCTTGGTGGAAGCACCTAAGCCTCAGTTTCTGTATCTACAAAACGGTGAAGTAATATTAATAGAACCAGTGTCATAGCGTAGTTTGAAAGATCAGCGATCTAAAGTGCTTAGCACGGTTCCCAAGACAGAAAGTACCCAGCCACATCACGGACTCATCCTGTCAACCTCGCCTTTGCTCCTGCGGGGACCCCCACCTGAGAAGCCCACCTTTCTCTCCACTTTCCCCTGGCTTTATCCACCTTGGAAAGCCCAGCTTAAAGTCCGACACTTCCCAAAGCCTTCTTTGACTAGCTCTGCTCCATTATCTCATTTCTCTCCTTTGGCTTCTCTCTGGAGCCTTCAAGGAGGCAGGCGCCCCGTGACTGCATACAGTTGTCCCTGTTGGAGGAAGCGGAGGGGGTGGTCCCAGAGCCTTCACTGCCCACCCCTCCCCCTGCCTCTTCCTCCAGATACAGTGCTAGTAAGAAAGCCATGCTGAACTGGCCTGTCCCTCTAATTGGTGCTTTGGCAAAGGACAGATTCCCCGCTAAGCATTAAAAGGTTTTAAAATTCTCTTTATTGAGCTACCTCTGAAAGCCCACTGCATCCCAGGGCTTGGCAGGATCCAGACTGGGTGCTCTCTGGGCAGGCCCACAGAGCACTAAAAAAGGGGCCCGTGCAGCTTCTGAGGGGCTGATGGGCTGCAGCCAGAACCCCAGGACCTGGCCCAGTCCTCAAGGAGTGAGTGTTCACTCTCCTGGGGGCCTGTGGGCTTCAAGTAAAGAAGACTTGATCCAAAGCAAACAACAAAGCTCATTTAAAGACACTCAGGTGCCAGGAAATAGTGCAGCCCATCAGATGACTTGGGAAAGCTTGGGTTTGCGGAGGCCGCCTTGATCTTTGGGCAGGGTGCTAAGGGTGCGTGGCTGTGTCTTACTGCACAGAAACACAAGGCTGTGTGACTCTACACAGTGGACGAAGATGCCAGGACAGGCAGCTGCTTGGGGACGAGGGGAGCATTCACTCATTATGGCAGAGTGAGCTCCTGAGCTTGTCCTAATCCTGGAGGAGCTGTGACAAGGTGATATGGAGTCAGCACCCAGGGTCCCCAGGGTGGGGACGGAGAGGAGCCAGCGATGCTTCCAATCAGTTCCAATCAGTTACTTCCAGAGGCTGAGAATCTCCCAGGTGTCAGGCTCTGAAATAAGGGCTTTTCACCTGCACTGTCCCATTCAGTCCTGTAACCATCCCAGAGGCTGGCGTCATTGGCTCCCTTTTCTAAAAGGACAGTCTAAAGGTCAGAGAGGTCAGGTAACCAACTCCAGATGTAACGGTGAGGAAGCGGCAGAGGTGGATTGGGACCCACGGTCTTCATCACTTGCTATGTGTTGTTTCTCAGGAGCAGGGAGGAAGGAGAGAGTCACAGCAGGTTTGAGTGGGCAAGACCAAGTCCTCTCTTAGTCCCTTCCTCCCCTTCCACGCAGGTCACACTGGCTGTGCCCAGGAGAAACTCTGCCCCAGGCTCCTCCAGCTGTTTGCACTCGTGGACTTGCTTGGGGAGGAGAAATCTGCAAGTCACTCGATTGCATGGAGAGGCACATGGGATGCGTGGACCTGGCCCCTGCCTGGCCCCCGCCTGGCCCGGCCTCTGCTTAGATGCTGACCACCTCGGTGGCTCGGGCAAGTCCGTGGCCACCTCCTCCGAGGCTCTCCCTCCACCTGACAAAATGCAGAGGGTGGACTTGAGCATCTCTAAAAGCCATCCCAAGGCTAAAGTTCCAGGGTTTTATGACCATGTCTTTTAAAAGCCTTGGTCAGAGAGTATCTCAGCCTTTTGACTTTATAAAATCAGAGAAATCCACTTGGAGAATTTGACTTATTGACGAAAAATTAAAATGTTTTAATTGTAAGGGATCGTATGGTAAGAGCCATTGTTTAGTGGGGCCTGCCGGTTAGGTACAGTACCAGGAGTTGTGCAAATGTCACAACATCCGTCCACTTCTCTGCGTACCCATGGCCACCACTCACGTGCAGGCCACCTTCATCCCTCATCGGGAAGATGATTAGAGCTGCCTACCCCTTCTCCCTACGCCCACTCCTGTCCTTAGCAGAAACGGTGCCATGTGGTCATCAAACCCCAACCCATCATCCTCTTCCCGGGCATCTAGTAAAACTCCACCTCCTGCCTCCCGCACAGTGGCAGCCACATGGCTGGGTTCTGGCCAACAGAATATGAGCAGGAATGACCTAAGCCACTTCCAGACTGGCCCACAAGAACAACCCACAGGACTCTTTCACTTTTGTGCCCCTTTGGGAGTGACCATGCGTACTGGGAGGACGGAAGGACAGGATGAGATGAGCCTGGATCCCCGAGTCACCCCCTGGAGGAGAGCTCTCTGGAGAGTTGCCAGACCCACATCCAACTTTTTGTGAACAGGAAAAAGTTCACAAACATTTTGTGATGCAAACTTGTTGCATCAGACCACTGAGATTTGGGGGTTATTTTGTTACTGCAGCACAACCTGGGCTTTCCTGACTCATGCATTCCCCTGTAGCCAGTCTTGACACAACAGTCAGAGAATTCTTCTTAGGACATAAATTGGATCATGCCACTCCCCACTTAGGACTCTTCACTACATCCTACAATGCTAAGAATAAAATCTTCAAAGCCTGCCCCGTCTCCCCTCTGACTTACGTTCTCCTTCCCCTCTGCCCTCTATGTCCCAGGCACAGCCTCTGATCCCTGGACAGTGTGACCAGGCTAATTCCCTGCACAGACAGCCTCTCTGCTTGGCACACTCCTCCCCTAGATCTTTGCATAGCTCACTCCCTCTCGCCATACAGAGCTCAGCTGCAATGTCACCTCCAAAGACGCCTCTTTTCTGGCCAGCTGGTCTGAGAAGCCCTAGTTACTCTCTGTCACATCACCCGAAGTTATCTACACCACACTTATCACTGTCTGATATTTTCTTGCTAATTAATTCATTAATGGTCTGTCTCCCTACCCCACGAAAGCAGGGGATGCATTTGTCTTATCCACCAATATATTCTGGTGCCTAGAATAGTTCCTGGCACACAGACACTTTATAAACGCCTGTCGAGTGGGAGCATTAACTTTTATAGCCCTGTGAGGGTGGAGTTACGGTTCCCATTTAGCACAGGAGGAAACTGAGGCCCAGAGAGGTTAAAACTGTCGATGGCAGAGCTCAGATTGCAACCCAGCTCTGCCTAACGCCATGGCGATCTTGTTTCTACTTTCTGATTTTCATCTATCTTGAAGGTATTTTAATTATGTGGGTTTCTGATACCACACAAAGACGGGAGGATGCTCTGTCCTCAGTCACTTCTGTCAATTCAGCTCTTGCCCTTGGGGGCTCGCAGTCTGGTGGGGAGACGTGGTCATTTGCCCCTGAAAGGACGCCCAGACGGATGCTGAAGACACAGGCCCAGCACCGGAGAGAACTCGGGAGCATGCACAAAGCAGCACGTAGGTGAGTGCCGAGGGACAGAACACGTATGGATCCGCCAGGGCCTCTAAAAAGCCTGGCAAGTATTAACACAAACTGAGCTACGAGGGAGCAGGGGAGGCTGGGAGGGACAGACACGGACAGCAATTTCAGCACGGGGCCCTCTGCCTCCTCCCTGTCCACACCTCTCTCCCCAGGGAGCCTCAGCAGAGCTGGCAGAGGAGACAGATCCCTCCAAGGCCTCCCCTGGCACCAGGAAGCAGGGCTGAGGACACACGGAGGGAAGGTGGTGGGGACCCGGGCCCGGGGTGCAGGCTCTGACGCCGCCCAGTGGGTTTCCCGGCCCTCCACTCTGGGCCCGCGGGGAAAAGGAGAGGCAGGATCTGGAATCCAGAAACAGGGCGGACGTTGGCAGTTTTACTTTTAAAACTGGAGCTTTTTCTCTTGCCACGTGGCTCCCGGCCCTTCCTCTGGCTGCAACCGGAGAGGGTTGGAGGCACAGGCTGACGGGAGATGTGGCTACGGCACAACTGGCCTTGGGTTTTGGAGTGGCGATTTCACCGAGCCGGCCACGCTCTCCAGGCTCAGAGGAGCCGCCCGGGATGCCCACGCTGCCTGTGCACGTGCAGCCACCCCCGCCTGCGTCACCTTCCCTCTCCCTCTCTGTCTCCATCTGGTGAAAAGGCACCTGCCCCTCCAGCCCACCCCGGGTGCAGTGGCCTCCGGGGCCCCACCCGGGCAGTTTGTTCCCTCTGCTGTGTGTCTAGCCGGCACCTGCAGTTCACCTGTCACCCATGCTCCGACCCTGACACAGGCTGCCATCCTTGCTGGCCTGGTGGGGACATAGCCCCCAGCCTGGACCCTCCACCCTGCCCCTACACCTCCCACCCTCCCCCAGCCCTAGATCAGGGACCTCACAGCAGCCAGGCAGCAAACAGGACTGGGCCGCTCCTCTGCTTAGAAAGAGCCTTCTGCCTTTGCCCTCGGGGTTAAGTTCAAGGTCTATCAAGGTGAATATCTGATCTAAGCCATGCTCACCTCTCCAGCTGCTCTCTGCTCTTCACCTCTGCCTGTCTGGGCTCCAACTGGATGGTCCAGTTTAATTCTGAGGGTGGCACACTTTCTCTCATCTTAGGAGGCTTGCTCAGGTTCCTGGCTAAGCTCTCCTCACTCTTCAAACCATAGCTTCTACTTCCCTTCCTCTGGGAAGCCAACCTTGCCCACTCCAGCCTGGGTATGGGCGTCCATGCTATGTCCCTCCTCCACCACTTGACAAGCAGTTCTGCTCCGTCTACTCTGCACCCGCCAGCAGGATGGACGCTCCTTAGGAGCAGAGAGGACTTGTCCACCTCGTTCAGTGCTGTCTGTATTCCCAGCACTTCACACAGGGCCTGGCACCCCTGTAGGTATCCTGTAAACATTCGTTAAGTAAATGAATGACCTGGGGATGCCGGGTGAACGATTTTTGCCCAGAGCACCTTGTACTGGAGAACTTGCCACGTGGCACTGCTGGACTCCGTCTCACCTGTATCCGTGTCCTGAGCACCCGGCAGGCACAAAGTGAACATATTGAATGAATTTCTCAAGGTCCAAAAAAGGAGACTGTTGGCTTACTACCTACTGCTGGCTTCGGTAGCATTTCCCAGCCCCTGCCCTCTGACTTTCTAGACGGTCGCAACAGCAAGCCTCCTTGTTCTGATGGAAAATCCCAGCGTCACTTTTCTGCAAAGGCGACCGATCCATCACGCCACGGAACTCCACCAGCCCATGGAAATCAGCCTCCGACGGTCAGCCCCGAGCTCCCCTGCGCCGTGCAAAGTTTGGGATGCACAGAGGGGTTAATTCTGCCAGCTTGACATGCGTGGCCGTGTCTCCCTTCAAAGTGGAGGTAGCCAGCTCTGGCCGGGCTCCCGCCGTGCGCTCAGCCTCTCGCAGGGAGCGCTGAAAGGATGGAAGCACAGGAGAGGCGCAGGCTCAGCTTGGGGGACATTTACGATCCCGATAAGCCGGCTGCATCTCCTCTGGTGGTGTTACGTGGGCATTTCTCTCCAGCACTGGGGAAAGGTTCTCTTTGCCAGTGTAGACACTTCTATTCCTGGGCTTTTTCATTTGAATGTTTACTCCTTTTAGCCGATGGCTCTGTCTGGGCAGATTGCGTGTGTGTGTGTGTGTG
Source organism: Lepilemur ruficaudatus (assembly GCA_963574885.1). Classification (NCBI taxonomy): domain Eukaryota; kingdom Metazoa; phylum Chordata; class Mammalia; order Primates; family Lepilemuridae; genus Lepilemur; species Lepilemur ruficaudatus. The sequence continues at coordinate 11,117 of CAUYRT010054324.1, read as the reverse complement.
TGTGTGTGTTGGGGGTAATTTGGGGGAGGAGGGACTAACATTTTGAAGTAAGTACTAAGTGAGAGTATGAACGCTGAAGCCAAACCGCCAGGGTTTGAATCCCGCTTCAGCCGACCAGCTGCATGGTCTTGAGCAAGCACGTTACTGCCTTTCTGTGCCTCAGTCTTCTCATCTACAAGATGGGGACAATGACAGTACCTACCCATAAGGCTGATATGAGGATTAAATAAGCTTACATATGTGAAGTCCTTAGACAGTGCTTGGCCTATAGTCAGTGCTCAGTAAATACTCGTTCCCATGGCTAACGGTATGGATATTATTTGAAATACACTACAGTCCACACTTGCCAGAAGACGTCACTTTCTCCCTGCAATACCCAGTAGGGGGTATTATTTCCCTTACTTTCCAGGTGAGGGGACAGAGGCTTTGAGAGGCCAGTGACCTGCCACTACCTGATGTCCCCAGGACAGGCTGCTTCCTGGCAAACGGCCCCTGGCTGCTGCGGGAACTCACTTGCTGCCTTTGTCTCTGACGCGCTGAGCGTAAGCGCTCTGGAAGCTCACACACAAAGGACCGTGCCCTTACCTGGGGAATTTCCGTGGCCCAAAGGAGGAAGGGGACGTACCTGCTGTTCTAACCCCCTGCCCCCACACAGACCAGGTACCCAGTCTTGTCTTTGGAAGCCTGACAGAGCCTATCCCATCCTGGGGACATCAAGGCCAGCAGCCCCGTCCTGGGGACATCAAGGCCAGCAGCCTCTATGAAATGGAAGAGTCACATCCCCCGACCATCTCAAAGGAACAAGAAGATGGCTAGAGTCGGGCTCTGAAGTCAGAAGACTGGGTTCGAATTCCAGCCCTGCAACTCTTGGGAAATCACATCATGTCTCTGAGCCTCAGTTTTCCTATCTATGCAATGGAGCTACTCACAGCTCTTGCTTCAGTTGATGCATGGAGAGCTCTTAGCTTAGTGCCTGGCACAGCGCGAATACTCAAGAAAGGTTCCTTCTCTCCTCCCCGAGTCCAAAGCTGCTTCTAAACTCGTATGTGTTGAATTCCCCACAATCAGCTGAGAGCCTGGGGCAATGCCGAGCCCGAGGGCTGCCGGGATCCTGGGAGGCCCCTGAGCCCGTGATTGGTGTGGGGAGGGCGGCTCTGCGGTGCCACAGGGCGTGCTGGGCAGGCTGCCACAGACCGCGCCGGGGTTTGGTATGGATTCATAAAGGGGGTCGCAAGCCTGGGGTTTGACGATCACAGCACACACGGAGTCAGCTCCCTTCTCCTTCTCAGTTGGGCACCCTGCGTAGGGTACCCCGGGGACTCCACGGCAAGACACCGCTGCCATCTTTGCAGGAGGCCCGAGGAAGCCCGAGGGGCCGACACCGCAGAGGGTGGTTGCAGAGAGCAAGCCTGGAGGTTGGAGTCCTAAGCTCCGGGAGGATAATTAAGTTGACTGGTGCTGGGTGAAGGGAGATTACAAGATACATGCTCACGAGGGTGTCAGACGCTGGGAAGCATCAGCGCAGGGACGAGGTAGAGTAATTACCTCGAAACCCAGAGCAAATCTACAGGCAAGAAAGCGTGGGACTCGAGGCAGCAAGAGGCACACCAGGCAGGGAGGGGGCCCGCTGGGCACTGAGATGCCATCAGCCTCTTAGAGACGCTCACTCCAGAAGCAGGAGAGCCTCGTGCACAGATCTGGGGACAGCCTGAGACGATGGCACCCTGCAACCCCACCCCGTGCCCCCCAGAGCTGGGGGAAGCTTGACAAAAACGAAGCTACTACTAGGATGTTTGCTCCTTTGCAGTCCCAGCAAGTCCCAGATTCAAGGACAAAAAGAGGGACAGAGAGTTGGACAGTTCCAGGCCAGGTTTCAGGGTAGGCATCAATCTTCACTTTGATGATATGACCATTGCATTTGCAAGCTCTGGTTTCCCCTTCTGGGTCAAGGTTAATTACCCCTGCCCCTCAAAGGGGAGAGTCATCGGTCAGGAGGTGGCCTGACCCCAGGGTCAATCTGTCTGAATCCTGATCAGGCTTTAAGTGGCTTTGGGACCTACAGGGACTCCTTCCCCTCTCAGGCCCCTGCTCTCAATATAGCAGCCAGGGAGGGTCTCCAACCACCCCACCCTGCCAAACAGCCATAGAGTCACCGAGGAAGCAGAGATTGGCTCAGTGCCTGGCACACAGTAGGCACACAACACCTGCTTGTCCACTGATAAAGGCAATATACCTGAAAATACAGGAAAGAAAGAAATAAAAATATCAGCTGGAAAGACTGGATGCCTAGACAATTGAAGGAAAGCCACCACATGCTTATTAGAGAGAAGAAATGAATTCATCTAATTTGTAGGATGCAAGATAAAGCCACAAAAAAAAAAATCAATTGCATTCTTACATCCCAGAGACCCACAGAAAATCCAATGAAAGAGATTCCATTTATAATAATAAAAAATAAATGCTTGAGAGTTCTTTTAATTTGGTACACAAGCTATTTGTTTAAAGAAATTATAAAAACCCAATGGAGGCTCAATATTAGGAAAAACATCAACATAATTCATTACATTAGTAAATTAAAGGAGAAAAACCATATGATTACTTCAATAGATTTTTAAGAAGCATTTAATTAATTTTTCTTTTTAAAAACTCTAGGTGAAATTGGAAGAGAAATAACATCCCTATTCATAACACAAAAAGAATATTTACCAGAAATCAGCAGAAAATATAATATGCAATGTTAAAATATTAAATGCATTCCTATCAAAACCAGGAATAAGACAGGGAAACATTTCTTACGAGCATTCTGGAAATTTTAGACAACAGAATAAGGCAAGAAATTATAGTAAGTTCAATAAATATAACACCACCATTTATATAGTACCAGGCACTGTCCTCACTCAGTTCATTACATGACATGAGGAAACTGGGGCACAGAGAGGTTAAGTGACTTGTCCAAAGTCACACAGCTTCTAGTTGGCAAAGGTAGGATTTAAATCACAGTGATCTAGTTTCAGGAGATGAGCTTTTATACTTTATATTATCTCTCAGATGTTGAGAGAGGAGAGATGTTATCATTAGTTGCAGATAATATAATCACATAAAAATACAAAAAAGAGCCACATTTTAAAATAGTTAGTACTGATAAGTGTCATTCAGATGTCTGCATAAAACGGCAACACACAAACACCCCCACTTTCCTTTATTCCACTAGGACAGGAGCCTCTACAGTGGCATCCCGCACCACGCCTGGGACACGACGGACTCTCGACAACCGTGTGTTGAAAGATGAAGCGACAGGCTCTAAGGCACGGGTTGGAAAGGCCAGAGTGGCTCAGCAGTGCAGCCGGAGTTCTTCGAGGGATCCCTTGTCCTGGCGTTCAGCCCACCGCTGAGCCCCTGGGCTGCCTTTCCTCGCTGCCCAGATGCAGAGCAAGTTCTGTCCATCATCCGTAACGGCCCCTTAAACCAGTGATTCCCCCCACCCACGTCTGCCTCATCTCAGCCTAACAGCTGGCTGGGATCGTGGCACACTGTCCCTGCCAGAGAGGGAGGTGAAGGCCGAAGTCAGCTTTCTCTTAACCTGGCCGGCTAGGGCTCCGTCCCTTTCCCACCCGCTACTCGGAGTTGTAGTTTAAGACGCCCTCCGACTGGGGGCAATGCATGGAGCGCTGTCCTTGAATCTGTCCCATGGCCTGTGCACACAGAACTAGGCGCCATCATGAGAATTAACACTTGCAAAGCACCTCCCGCATGCTGAACCAGCGACAGTGTAACCTGTGGTCCAAAACAGGGACACTTTTGAGACGGAACGAGGCATGCTCTTGATAAGCACCCGCAGGTAACACACGGTCTGGACTGTTGCAGGCACACTGGGTTGCATGGCTTCTCTCGCTGCCCTCCCACGGGGTCAGCACTACTGTCACCATCCCATGTTACAGACACGGGCGAGGGGGACAGGGGACAGAGAAGAGGTAGAGCCTGGCACTGGCCCCTGATCTTCCTGCCTCTAGACTCCCCTGGGCTGAGTGGCCTCTCCACCGCTGGTCCACGTGCTCTCTCCTAGGGGCCAGGCTGCTGTCTCTGAAATCCCAACAGCACCCAGCACAGGCACCTGCACGCGGGGATCTGGATGTGGGGGTTTTTACGGGACCCAAAGGAGGCTGGTGTGGTGGAGGCCGAGGATGGGGAGGAGGCCAGGGAGGGCCAGGGCACCCTGGCTGCTGTGTGGACACTGGATTCGGGGGCCGGGTGGACAAAAGCGGAAGCAGGGAGGCTTTGGCTGGTGACCCAGGGGGTGCGAGGAGCCAGCGGATGCAGGGCTTCAGGGTGTGTATTTTAGGATGGCCCAAATGGAAGAGGTGTGGGGAGCGGGGAGGGAGAAGGGAAGGGAGGAGACAGGAGAGACCCCTAGATTTCCGGCTTCAGAAACCAGGTGGATGGTGATGTCATTTATTGGGGAAGAATGAAGGAGGGATAGGTTTAGGGGAGAAATACGGAGTTTTGCTCTGACCATGTTAAGTGTGAGACGTTCTTGGGGCGTCTCAGTCCAGAATTTTCTAAAACCAGATGATGGTGCTTTTGTGCTTAAACTCCTTCCACTGCTCTCCATGGATGCAGCCCAGGCTCCACTGCATGGCACCCCAGACGTGGCATGGGCTCCCGATTGCCCTCCTCCTCCCAGCCCTCCACTGAGTGCCTGTGTGAGTCAGCTGGGTCACCCTCCGAGCAGTGGCACCTGTTCTTGCCTCTGCTGTCCATGCCTGTCATCCCCTCCTCACTCCTGAGTAGCTGCGGACGAGGGAGGGGGCTCCCCTCTGTGCCAGCGTGACAGCTGTCTCTGCCAGCAGAGTGTACGCCGGGATGGCGCCTCCATGTTGTACCCTGCATAGGCGTCAGTTCTCCTGCCCGAAAGGATGAAGGAATGAACTGGAGACCTCACTAACCCGGAGCCCACAGATTCAGACAGGCTTTGCTTCTGGGTCCCCAAAGAGCAGGCCCTGCGTGATTTGATATTCATACAGTAAACAGGGTTAAAGGGGAATGTTTAAACCACTTAAGGAAATAAACAGTTCTCCAACACCCTCAATTATTTTAGAAGCACCTGCTCACATATAATTAATGTGCCAATTGAAATGACTATTATAGCCATCAAAGCGGGTCCCCCAAGAACCACTCCTTGACAATACTTGTTTAGACTCATTTGAGTTCCTCCACCGCCTTGCAAGGTAACAATAACAATAATAACACAACTCCATTTCCTGGAGACTAGTCTCCGATTCAGACCTCCCAGGCGCCATCTCCCTCATTCTCGGGCTTCCTGAGGTCCGTGTGCAGGATTCCAGGAAGACTCGGCTCCGGACAGAACTGTCAAACGGTTCCCAACATTCAGCAAAGCAGAGTCTGGCCTGGGAGGAGCCGGCGGGGAGGGGGTGTCTGCCCTGGCGCTCGTCTCGGGGTAGGTGAACCATGCTGCCTGTGTCATCTCCGCGGGGGAAGCTGTTTTCCCTCGAGTCCTCCTCGTGTGACGTTGACAGCCTCTGTGTGGGTCTGCACTGCTGCCGCCCTGCAGACAGGTGGCCCCGGCACGGTGATGATGAGGACAGCAACAGCAGCCGGACCCAGGCTGCTCTCCTGCCCCTGCCGGACGCTCCATCTCGCCCCCACAGAGGAGGCGGCTGCGCTTCCCCGAGAGGGGTCCGGGCCTTGGCGGACCAGCCTCGGAGCTGAGGTCGGGCTGTCGTGAGGGAAGTCAGACGCATCCCCTCCATCCTACTGTCTGAGACCCGGGCCAGTTCCTTAACTCCTCTGAGCCTCAGTGTCCCCAGCTCTAAAATGGACAACAGTGCCAGCACTGATGGTCCTGTGAGGATTCAGTGGGGGATTTGGGTATGCGCCCGGCACAGCACCTGACCTACAGGACTACGGTGGTGTTTGCGATGCCTGTGAGGGAGGGGTGGGGGCAAGTGCCATCTCACCCTCTGGCAGGCTCCCCAGGTCCTGCCGGGGTCCGGCCCTCGTGCTGCCTGTCACTCAGGGGAATTCCTCCCGCCCCCAGCAGGGTGTTTATGGCCTTCGGCGGAGCCCAATAGACAAGTCACGGCTTTGGGGATCAGATAACCAGGGTTCCAGCTAGACTTGACCTCTCTCTAGCAGCGTGACCCTGAGCAAGTTGCTTAACCTCGCCTAGCCTCAGTTTCCCCCACTCTACTCCTCCTCTTCCTCCTTTCAAGGCTCTCTGAGGTCCCTGAATATCTTCAGCTTCTTCATTCGTGGGTGCACACGGGGGAGGGGCCAGATGACGCAAGGCCCCAAAAGGCAACATCGGGGATTTTGGCGTCTATCCTGAGCGCAACAGCGAGGCGTCACTGACGTCACTAAAGCAGGGCGACATGACCAGAGATGTGTCTTACAAGGCCGGGGGTTGCAGCGTGGTCTTCTGGATCTTACTAAATTCCTTCACATCCTCCCCCTCCTCTCAGCTCCCAGGGTCAGCTGGCCTCCCTTCCATTGAATGTTCACTCTGGACACTCATAGCCACAGGGTCTGGTTCCCAGAACACTCACACTCACCCCTCTCCTGGGGAACCTGAACTTGCCCAATACCTGGTTTCTGCAGAAGAAGTCCCACTCTCACCCCAACTGGCCAAGGCAGCTGGATGCTCCATCTACCTCTTGTCTGGGCATCACTGCTGAACTCGACGCAGTCGCGGTTCCAGGGCTGAGACGGACGGGTCAACCCACTCGGTGCTCACGGGGCCGGGAATCCTGCTCACTGCATTTTTGACAGGTGGGCCCACCAACATTTGCTCAGATACCTCTAGGGGGGACAACCACAGTCTCTAGGGCATCCCATCTATTGTTGAAAAGCTCCAATAGTGAGAAAATGCTTCCCCTCATCAGCTAAACGTTTACTTCTATGCCCCTCAGAGCCACATAAGATATCCGTCCATGCATCCATCCATCCGTCCGTCCATCCATCCATTCATCCATCCATCCTCTAATCTACATGCGCAGCACCGTGCCAGACACTCAGGAGAGAAAAACAAACAGGATGCCTGGTCCCTGCCAGCAAGGGGTTTGTGTTCTGGCAGGGGGACATTCAACTATTACAGTCAATCCCCTATCACAAGCTCTATGCTGGCAGACACCTGTCCTTTTCCTTGGGGCAGTGGCCACAATTTGAAAGAAGCATTTATTTGACAATCTTTCATGTGACGTCTGTTTTTCCCCACTTGACTACAAGCTCCATAAAAGCAGGGCCACATTCTTATTCTGTGCTCTATTCCCAATGCTTGGCACATAGTAGGTGCTCAGGAAACATCTGCTGCATAAATGAACACACGGGTCTAGCATGTTAAGTCATATGGTAGCGTTCTGAGCATTTGAGAGTGTGAGAGTCTAACTCAGCCTGGGTCATGGCAGCTGAATGGGGAAGATTGAAGGGGAAAGAGGATGGGGAAAGGTCTCTGGGGAAGGACACTGAAGCTGAGCCTTGGAGGGCAGGCGGAGTTGGCCAGATGGAGGGGGTGAAGGGCATCGCGGGCGGAGGCAGTGGCATATGCATCGGCACGGAGGTGGGAAAAAGTTCTGGCACGTTCTGAGAGCTGCAAATAGGCCGTATGATTCTAGCGGTGGGCCCATTTGGGGACCTGGTAGGAAGCAAGGCTGGAGAAATCAGTCCACAGAGGCTGCATCAAAAAGGACCTTGTATGCTAGGCCAACGACCTTGAACTCGGTCCTTAAGGTGATGGGGAGCTCTTGGGAACTGTGTGGTGGGGAGGGGTGGTCATGGTAAGGTCAGAGGTGTGTTTTAGAAAAGCACACGGCTGAGCTTGTCTGAAAGGGGAGGACTGCCTGCCCCGGGGGCCCTCGACCTGGAAAGATGAGGAGAGGAGGGGGAGGAGAGGTCAGGGAGGAGGGAGAGACAGAGCTGGTCTTCTAGAAGCATCCCTCGTTTCAGTCCTGTTATTTTATTTTGTTGGTGTGCTGGAGTGGAAGGTCACCTTTAATCCTTCGCCGACAAGACAAGTTAAGTAAGGCCCCCTTGTCACTTAAGCCCAACAGGGCACATGAAAGTCGTAGAGAGTCTGCTCAAAATCACACGTTGGGCTTAATACAGCTGCGGATTCCACAGCCTCAGACGCCTGACAGCGGCTCAGGCCAGGACCCCTGCCCCTGAGAAAGCGTTGCCCAAACCTCCCCCCTGGGGGTGCCCTGATCCGGAAAGCACCCACCTCTTCCCCCAGCTCAGAGTCCTCTGGGGAAAGGACAAGGGGAGGTTGGCTGCAAGGTGGGAAGGGGGCGGCACATTCCATGAAGATCCTCAAGCTCAGAGAGGGAGCATGGTTTCTTCAAGGTCACACAGCAGGACGCTGCCCCAGGCGCCTGCTCCTCTCTCCTCTTGGTAAGTGAGGACACACTGCCCGGGGTGAGCCCAGCCGTCCACCTGTCGGCCCTGGAAACACTGCATCTTTCACAGCCACCCAATGGGCGAGCTGATCACTGGTGGAGCCCACGTGAGGTCCAATAGGACATCTCGTCATTGGGGTGTCCACTGCTGGCACCCCTCTCAACAGTTTGGAAGCCAAGAGCTCTTATCAACCCCGTGTGGGGCAGGGAAATGGTCTCACTGCCAGTATCAGAAACCTGATCTTAATCCCCAAGAGAAGATGGATTTCTTTGGTCAAAAACACCTCCCCTCGTGCCAGGGAGAGTGGGGAGGTGCTGCCAAAGTTGCTCTTTTTTCCCTTCTTATCTCCTTCTCCAGCCCAAGGGCGTCTGTGCACAGATCCCGCTGACTGAGCGATGGCGTCTGGCCCGATCCCAATCGCCTGGCAGCGCTTCCCACCTGGCGCTGTGGCAGCACCTCCCCCCGCCCCCACCCAGCCCCTGGGAAGCTCGTGGACCACTCATGGGCTTTCTGACACAGCCTTGCAGCCCCAGGGGCTCGGAGATCCGTCCCGAATGTGGACCTCGCTGACCCGAGGGTGGAGCTACTGAGACGCCCTGCACCGCTCACATCCAAAGAACACCTGGACACCTGCTACTGCGGTTCCAGAGCCTTCTGGTGGGGGTGGGGGGTCACTGGGCCCTGTGATGATATTCAGCCTCTTTCTCCTACAGAAATGCACACAACATACTGGGTACACTTTCTGCGGTTTCGAGTGCCCCCGTAAGCTCATCCACACACTTCCTGGGGATCCTGAACCCCCACATGACGCCCTGGCCCAGGGCCTGCCAGTGACCAGGGCACACATTGGAGAAGCAGAAAAACAACTCAGCAAGAGACGCAGAGACGATAACGGAAATGCCAGGCGCCATCTCTCTAATCGAAGCGTGCACAGGATGCCGAGGGACACAGCAGGCGATCTCCTAATTCCATCTTGGTAAGAGAGGTCACAGCTCCACAGAGGAGAGAATGAGTATGATTGGATCGGGCGGAAAAGCGAGGCTGAAGAGATGTAAGTGACGCCAGTTTCCCCGCGCGTGGGTGATGGAACGGCCTGTCCACAGGCGTCTTGTGAGTTTTGCACAAATCTCCCTGAGATGCTCAGGGGCAGTGTGATCAAGCCCATCGGACAGATGAGGAAATAGCCCTTAACAACTTCCAGGCCTGGGGGCTCTCCCCTGGAGGGAAGGGGGTCCACCTTGTCCTTCTCTATAGCTCCAGCCCTGTGTGCTGTGCATAGGGGGCCATGGGAACAGCTGTCGCGTCCAAAGGCCACCGAGTTAATTGAATGATAGAGCTGGATCCTTCCTTCAAATACCAAACGCACTGTTTAATTACTCTAGAATCCTCTAAAACTCTCCGGGCAGCCACTTTTACATTCTCGAGGAGGACAATGAAGCTGCCATGTGTTCCAGGGGCCGGTCAGAAAAGCTAAGGTACCTGGTAGTTCATGGACGACATGTAAACGGCGGTGAACCCCATAGAAGCAATTGTGTCTTTGTGTTACTGGCAAAAGTTTGTCCGGAAGTTCAAGGCCAAACCTCTTTCACAGTGAAAACTTCAAAGCCACACCACTGTTGGTCTCAATGCCTGCCCCCCAGCCTGCTCCAGCCAGGCTTCAGCCCCCTCACTCCAAAGACTCTGCTCTGGTCCAGGCCCCAGCGGGCTCCATGTTGCCAAGTTCTGGTCATTTCCAGGCTCCCAGGTCACTCGCTGCAGTGCTGGACAGAGTGGACTATTCTGTTTCTTGAAACACTTTCTTCTCTTGCAATTAGGACACCCCACTCTCCCCACTTTCTTCATATCTTGCTGGCTTCTCCTTCCCAGCCTCCCTGTGGGGTCTACTTTCCTACTGCCAAATCTTGGAGTGCCTGAGGGTCCAGCATTCGGTCCTCTTCTCTTTCTGCCCACTCCGGTCATGTCACCCAAGCCTGTGATACCTTTAGATACCATCCATCCTCTCCCGACCACCAAGTATACAGCTCCGGCCTTGATCTCTGCCCAGAATTCTACATTTGTAGCCTCAACAATCCATTCTCCACCCAAACGTGACCTTTCAGTAAAGTAAACCAGATCTTTAAAGCTTGTTCCCACCAGAGGTCCTCTGCATTTGCTTCTCTCTCTGCCTGGAATGTTCCACCTCCTTCCCTTGGCATGGTGGGCTCTCGGTTGCCTTTGAGAGCTCAGCTTAAATGAGAGTTTCCTGATCGTCCAATCCCCATCTATTCCATCGCTCTATTTTTTTTTTTTTTTTTTCCAGACAGAGTCTCACTCTGCTGCCTGGGCTAGAGTGAGTGCCGTGGCGTCAGCCTAGATCACAGCAACCTCAAACTCCTGGGCTCAAGCAATCCTCCTGCCTCAGCCTCCCGAGTAGCTGGGACTACAGGCATGCACCACCATGCCCGGCTAATTTTATACATATATATATTTTTTTAGTTGTCCAGCTAATTTCTTTCTATTTTTTTAGTAGAGACGAGATCTTGCCCTTGCTCAGGCTGGTCTCGAACTCTTGAGTTCAAACCATCCACCCACTTTGGCCTCCTAGAGTGCTAGGATTATAGGCGTGAGCCACCACGCCCAGTCCCTGATGGATTTTTTAACCTTAAATATTCAGCGTCTATCTCCATGCACGTTCCTCCCCATGTCTGCATATAACACAGATATGGTAG
>CAUYRT010054321.1:0-70199 GCA_963574885.1 Lepilemur ruficaudatus | reverse complement strand
GAGTAGCTGGGACTACAGGCATGCGCCACCATGCCCGGCTAATTTTTTACATATATTTTTAGTTGTCCAATTAATTTCTTTCTATTTTTAGTAGAGACGGGGTCTCACTCTTGCTCAGGCTGGTCTTGAACTCCTGACCTTGAGCGATCCTCCCGCCTTGGCCTCCCAGAGTGCTAGGATGACAGGCGTGAGCCACTGTGCCAGGCCTCTAACTTGTGAAATCTTTTAAGTTCCTTCCAAAGCTCTAGAATTTTCCTCCTGCTAGGTATAAAATCAAATTATGATAACAAAAAATAGCCTGATTCTTTATCTCCACAGAATAGTGGAAAAGCATGAGATTTGAAGCTGTGAGATTGGGATTCTAGTTATGGCTTAGTTTTGTAAACCTCAAACACATTATTTGACTTCAGAGTCAGTTTCCTCATCCTTAAAATAGGAATAATTTGAATATCTATTATCGGTATTTGGGGAAGTACATAGTACAAGTAAATTGATTAATTCAATCCCCGGGACATACTAAGCATGCAATAATTATGAGATGTGACCATGATTTTTACTAAATAGGATTACTGTGAAGACTAAATTAAAAGAGAATGTATATAAGCCTTGCTAACAGCAGGTATACAGTAATTATTATCTTTTCCTTCATTTGTTCCTTATGGTCTATTATTTCATTGCATGTCAATACAGATTTTATATTTTACAGCAAAATATTTTAAGTTATGTAAATATCAAGAATTTAGCAATTTGAAGTAACTGGTATTATAAAACAAGTGTTACTGTCCCAAATTACATTTACATAGGTCTAAAAGTCATCTAATATGATATGAAAAGTTTTCTTAAATATAAACACTAAGCTGTTTCTGATTTAAATATAAAAACATAACATTCACATTTGTTTTTCTAGATTTACCTGATAGTAATTTCTGTAAATGGTATTTTGTATTATAAGTCTATCGCTATATATTAAAGAAGTATAAACATTTCCCCTACAACAAACATCATGTTCCTGAAAAACTTCTATAAGAGCATATGAAAGTGAAGAAAAAAAGGGTAATGAAGATTAAGATCATTACAGACCATATGAAAGCCCTTATACTGAACAAAATAAAGCAAATTGGATAATATTGTAAAAAAATTAGCATTGATTTTCTACATCTTCAATCAATAATAATCACAGTGATAAGAATTGGTGCTGGAACCAACTATTTATGATGATAGCTCACTCATCATCCCCTGTTCACTAGGAACTTTTCAGGATTCCACTTTCACTAAAATTTCAGTAAGCTTTCAAATTTGTTTTGTTTTATTATCTGCACTATGTTAGAGGTATTTTTGCAGTCAAATGCTCTACCACTGAGCTATACCCCCATTAGAGGTATTTTATCTAATTCTTCATCTAGACGTTCAATGCCTTTCATTTTATGATTCAGAATTACTGACTACAAATGCTCAAATCCCAAACACAGAGTAAATCAGTTCTGAAAGTTCTGATAACTTTTAATATTATCAGTGTAAGTATAATCCAAATTCCTCTCAAATACAAATATTTTTAGCTTTCTGCTTATGATTTCCCCAGGTTCACCTTCCCTTGAGTTTCCTTAAGTCTTTCAAGGCCGCATTCTCATTAAAAAAAAAGAACGAAACAAAACTCTACTATTCACCTGCCCATTTAGATTCTCAACCCCTACCACACTCTGACCAGAGTAATTCATAATTAAGGGGTAATAAACCTGAAGTTGAGACAAAAGATATTCAGAAGTAAACTCAAGTAAACTAGAACTTCAAGTAAAAGAAATATAGTAAAACTGAATTACTATTTGTTAGCATGCATACAAAACACTTCAAAAAAGAAAAATACAGGTCCTTCTAGCTGAAGTTTCAAAAACTAAATAGCAATTATCTTAAAAATGCAGACAAGGAAAAAAACCTAAGAAATGTATGTGAAAATATTTACTAAAATGTTAATTCTTTAGATTTGAAATAAAAGTCAACACTGAGAATTTATTTTTAAAGCTTGGAAATAGAGACAACTTGGAGATCTACAGATCTCAATTTTCAAAAGTTATAGATTTTTAAAGTTGGAAAAAGTACCTGAGAGAAGAGTTAGCCCGTCCTTTTCTCAGATTAAAAGAAAACGAAAGAGAAGGAGAAAACCCCTCGGGCTCAGAGGTTTTAGGTGACTCTCTCGAAGTCACCCAGCTTCGCACATTGGTTTTTACCAACCTTTACATTTGATCACACTGCTCCTACAGAAAAATGTCTTACTCTAAAAGGCAAGCTGCTTCTATTTACCAAGGAATCTTGTTTTGACTAGTAAGGACCATATCTTCTCAGGTGTTAGGATCTCACTAACTCTTACTAACTAAGAATCTTACTAAGAATTTTAAAGACCTGAAGAATACATTAATTCAACAAATATTTATTGAACACCAAGTATTTAGTAGATGCCAGGCACTGTGAGAGGCACCAAGGATATGGTAGTTACCAAGACAGTCACTGAGAATAATAACAGAAAAATGACAGTAACAGCCACAGCCTTTAACTAAGCACCTTCTATAGGCAAAATACTATCTTAAGTATTCCACACGCACTTTACTCTAGTTCTTAAAACAACAGTACAAGGAAGGGCTTAAAGAGTAGTTTTGATGTGTCACATTACAAATAGTTGGTTCCAGCACCAAAGTGCAAGTCCTAGCCACCACATGTTACAGGCTACTTCCTTATTGCTAAGTGAATGATTCCCTGACATAGGACTAAACAGAAATAAAAGCACAAAGGAAATAGAAACATATTTACAACAAATCCATATAGAAAGCACCTCTAGAAAGCCACACAATTCTGATCATCTTATACAAGAAAGTAAAGTGCTTTTAAAAAGGAGGTAAGATAACTAAAAAGGTTAAGTAGTTGGTGTATAAACAGCACTCTGGGAGGCTGAGGCAGGAGGAATGCTTGAGCTCAGGAGTTCAAGACCAACCTGAAGAAGAGTAAGACCTCGTCTCTACAAAAATAGAAAAATTAGCTGGGTGCGGTGGTACGCGCCTGTAGTCCCAGCTACTAGGGAGGATCACTTGGGCCCAGGAGTCCAAGATTGCCCTGAGCCGTGACGACACCATTGCACTCTAGCCTGGGTGGGCAACAGAGCAAGACCCTGTCTCAAAAAAACAAACAAAAAAACCCCAATACTGTATAAAATTTGTAGAAAGGATGCAGTCAAAGCAGTGCTTTAGAGGGAAATGGTTAGCATTAAATGCTTATGCCAGGAATAAAAGGTCAAATCAATGCCTTTTACTTTAAGAAACTAAAAAAGAAGAGTCAATCAAATCCAAAGCAAGAAAAAGAAATAAGAAAAATCAATGAAAGTTTCTGACATTGTATTCTGTTTATTTATGTATAGTTTATCCACTTCTTTTTTCTTCTTTGCTAGCTTCCACTAGGTTGACTAAACTGTCTATATTTTCTACTTTTTCCACTACTAGTTTATAAAAAAACAAAAATCAATGATAGTGAAAACAGAAAAATAGAGAAAATCAAGTATAAAGCAAGGCATTCACTTTTACTACTTCTATTCAACATTTTACTGGAAGTCCTACCCAGTCAAAAACAAGAGAAAAAGAAACAAAAAGTATACAGATTGGAAGTAAAACTATCACTATTCTCAGATAACATAGTTATCTATGTAGAAAAATTCCATGGTATCTACAAAAAAGTTCCGGAATTTAGTAAGTGTTTGGCAAGGTCAAAGGACACAATGTACAAAAAAATCAACTGCATTTTTATGTACCAGCAATGAACACTTGAAAATCAAAATTTAAAAACACCACCACTTACCAATAACACCAAACACAAAGAAATACTTATGTATAAAGCTAACAAAATATGATTGGAATCTACATGCTATATAGAAAAGTACAAAATACTAATTTAAAAAACACAGACCTAAATAAATGAAGAGGTATGTCATGTTCATGGTTTGGAAGACTTAATATTGTTAAAATGTCAATTCTTCCCAAATTGATCTATAAATTGAATGCAAACCCAATCAAAATGCCAGCATTTCTATAGATATGGACAAGCTGATTCTAAAATTATTTATATATATAAAGGCAAAGAAATTAAAATAGCCAAAACAATCTTGAAAAAGAAAAACAAATTTGGAAGACTCACCCCACCTGATTTCAAGACTTACTATTAAGCTATAGTAAATAGACATTGTGATATTAAAATCAAGATAGACATATAGATCAACAGAAGAGTCTAGAAGCAGACCTACCCAAATACTGTCAACTGATTTTTGACAGTAAGTGTCAGTGCAACAGTAATTCATTGGAGAAAGAATAGTTTTTTCAACAAATGGTGGTGGAAAACCTAGAAAGTCATATGCAAAAAACAAACAAACAAAAACAAAACTCTGGTCTATACCTCACACCTATATACAATTAACTCAAATAGATCACAGATCTAAAAGTAAAATGCAGAAGAGATCATAAGAGAAAATCTTTGTGACCTTGGTTTAGGCAAATTCTTAGATACACTAAAGCACAATCCATTTTTTATAAAAGTGATAAACTGAATGTCATCCGAAGCAAAATCTTTTGCTCTGCCAACTGGATATTGGCGAGAAAATGAAAAGACAAACTGGAAAAATATATTTGCACATATCTAACAGGGAACTTATACTCAGAATTAAATAAAGAATCCTCAAAACTCAACGAAAAATAATTTTTAAATGGGCAAAATATTTCAACCAACACTTTTAACAAAAAAGATGTGCAAAAGGCAAATAAGCACGTTAAAAGGTGTTCAACATCATTAATCATGAGGGTAATGCAAATTAAAGCCACAATGAAATGCTACTACGTATCTATTAGAATGACTAAAATTTCTAAACTAATAATACCAAGTCCTGAGAACTCTCCTGCATTATTGGTTGGAATGCAAAATGGTTCGCCCACATTGGAGAACAGTTTGGAAGTTTCTTATAAAATAAGCATACACTTACCTTATAATCCAGCAATCCCACTTCTAAAGGAAAACATGTTCACCCAAAAATACGTATATAAATGTTTATAGCAAGCTATATTCAAAATCACCAAAACTGGAAACAACCCAATATGCTTCAACTGGTAAATGGATAAACTGTGATACATTCATACAACGGAATACTACTTAGCAATTAAAAGGAATAAACCATTAATACATGAGAGAAATTGATGAATCTCAAATGCACTATGCTAAATGGAAGATACCAAACTCAAAACGCTACATATATGTACAATTTCATTAATATAATATTCTAGAAAAGACAAAATTGTAGAGATAGACAACAGATCTACTACTGTTGCCAGGGTTTAAGAGTTGAAGAGGATTTGATTACAAAGGGACAATACAAAAAAAATTTTTGGAGAAAACCGTTACACATCTTGACTGAGGTGGTGGTTATAAATACAACTCTACGTATTTATTAAAAATCATAGATTTGTACACTAAAAATGAATTTCATTGCATATTAAAAATAATTTTCAAAATAAGGCAGTTTAAAAAAGGGATAGGCAGTCTGGAAGTTCTAAAAAAATAAAAACAATAAGATAATTAAAAACAAGGTCTCAAGAACAAGATCAGGTCATAAAAAGAGGGCACTAAACTGCGGATGTGTTTTAAAAGCAAAGCAGAAATCTATTTATCCAAATCAGTGAATAATGTCAGGAAGGTTTAAATGCTGAGCTGCACATCAAGTATGTCTTTGGTCCTGATTTGTCTCAGAGTCTGAGACAATTCTAACCATAAAAGAGGATTCCACATCACAAATGAGGAGAAAAGAGAGGTTCACGGGCTGGCAATCAAGCAGAGTTTTAGCCTTTTCTTATACCAGTACCTCTAAATCAAGGGTTCTTAACACGGAATACCTGGAAAAAATTCTGGGAATCCATGAAAGTGGGTGAAACAGAAATTCATCTTCATTTTTAACCTCTAACTGAAATGTATCATATTTCCTTAGGTTATAAACGTATGCAACTAAATTCCATAGACTAAATGGGACCTGTGCCTTTATCACTCATAGAAATCACAGATTTTGCTGGGCACAGTGGCTCACGCTTGTAATCCTAGCACTCTGCATGGCAGGGGCGGGAGGATCGCTTGGGGTCAGCAGTTCAAGACCAGCAAGAGCAAGATCCCATCTTTACCAAAAATAGAAAGAAATTAGCCGGACAACTAAAAATCTATATAGCAAAAATTAGCCAGGCATGGTGGCACATGCCTGTAGTCCCTGCTACTTGAGAGACTGAGGCAGGAGGATCGCTTGAGCCCAGGAGTTTGAGGTTGCTATGAGCTAGGCTAACGCCACAGCACTCTAGCCCGGGCAACAGAGCAAGACTCTGTCTCAAAAGAAACAAAAAAAGAGAGAAATCACAGATTCTTCCTATCATATTACCATGTATCTGCTATTATCTTATTTTACATGCATTACTAAATCATATATTTGAAATTTTATAGTATTTTGATAACTATATTTTATATAATTTGTTTCATTTGTAATCTTATTTTATTTTATACATTTGATATACATTAAACATTTTAAAATATATATAAAACATTATTCTAAGAAAGTGTTCATAGGCTTCCCTAGACTACCAAAGAGGTCTATGACAAGACAAAGGTTAAAAATCCCTGATTTAAATTATTCTGCCCCATTTTATAAATCACCTTTTCTCCAGGGCCTCTAATACCCGTCATACATGTATGAAGTGTCACTCTCTCTATGGTCATATAATACTTTACACAAGACAGGGAAATAAACAGCTTTTCTTAAAAAAAGCAAGTCATATTTGCTTATGTTCACTAAATGATAGAGTACATACAAAATTAAATATATCAAATAAACATTCCATCTAGTCATATATACATATATATATATACACACACACACACACAAAGAGACATCTTGAAACAGAATACTACGGTACTAAATGAATGTACTTTCCAAAACTACCGATGGAACTAGCCTAAAAAAAAAAAGAAATCCATCTTAAATCCCAAATAAAAAGCAATTTATTGGAGGCATCTCAAAAAGAACCTTAAGCTGATAAGTATGTGTGCAGGAGTGTAAGACGTGAGTTCACCTTTGTTTTCTAAATACACTGTATACATACTGCAATATCTTGTGTTATTCATTACAAAGTAAAAAAAGAAAACAGAGGATCTAAAAACAAACACAAACAAAAAAGCCAGATATCAAAGATTTTTATAGTAATAAAACTCCATGATTCCTTAGGTCATGTAATGACAGCAATTACAAACCAAGTGAGATACAGCAGTTATTATACAATGAAACACTCAAATAGTAGAAGGGAATGAAGGCATCTAAACCACAAGACAGCAGCAAATTCAACTGTGGGTCCAGAGACCACCAGAGACGAAAAATATTTTCTATGGTCTGAAGATGATCTGGTGAGAACTATGAAAAATAAATATTCTGGGAAAAAATATTATACATATCAGAGTAAGTATTACAAAAGTAATTCTATTACAAAGGCATTATCTCCTTCCTACCAGTAAAATGTGCCAGTTAAAAAATTTTTAGTAGGAATACACCTCTTATATCTTATAACAGAAATCAAGGGGTAAGAATTTGCTTTCCCGTATTTCTTACCATTATTTGGTGACAAAATGAATTGTAGCCATATGAAACCATTCATTCAATTTCAACTTAACAGTATATCATTTTTATACATATGAATACCATCTTTTTAAAAACTTTAACAGAAACATAATGCAATCTATTGCCATCTCTACCAACAGCCTGGGAATTTTTTATTATAAGCAGTCAAAATTGAGTCTTTAGTTTTTTTTCTAATGATTAAAGAATCATTGCTCATTACAGAGAACTTATAAAATACAGAAAAAAAGAAAAGAAAAGAAAAAGAAAAACAGAATTCCCCATAATCTTACCAAGTAGAAATAATCATTGAAACTACTTTATTTCTTCTATGGGTACTATCTTACTTATTAGTAATAACATTATTGCACTATTGATCAATTCATATTAACCACTTCCTGTGAGCTATTCAGCTTAGAGCTTTCCAAGCACTATTTCATTTTATATGGACAACAATCCTATTCAAGTAGTAGATGAATATTTTACAGTTGTTTCAAGGAGAGTTTAAAGAGGTTAGGAAACATGTTTAAGGCCACAGAGATAGGTGGGAGAGCTGAAACCAGCATCCTGGATTATTATACTATGTCACTATCACGGCAACATACAGACCATGCTGTATTCTACTCTCGGCTCCTAAAATTACAAATACAGTTTTTAGGCGGCTATTTAATACAACAGCATTTGGATATACAACAATTTTACTTAATCACTCCTCTACTGGTTCAGATTATTTTTGTATAGTATTCAGGATAGTATGATTTATTCAACATAAAAAATAAAAACTAGATAAATGCAAGGCTTGCTTGTCTACCTCTAAATTTAAATTAAAATATATAATTCAACTTACTCTTTTACTGAGGCAAATAACGGGCCACATACTGCAACCTAATGTGCAGCAGCAACAAAGGCAGCCACAAAGTAGCCAGCGGACGTTAACAGGAAGGTTCTTCTTAAGACAACTATTGACTCTGTTGATGCTGGCTTTAAATTCTTCAGGGGCTACCTAAAGAAAAATTTTAAGAAATAATAACATTGCAATATTAATGTCAATAAACATGTCTCAATAGCATACATTTTTTTTCTAATTTACTAGGAAAAAAACTTTAGTTTTGAGGCATATAGACAGTATATAAATAATTCACTCACTTTTCCAGTTAATGAAGAAGGGAATTCTGATTCAAATTTGTTGCTCAGCCCAAATCTATTAAAAAAAAAAATAAGAATGTTATTACATGTCATTGCTATAAAACATTTAGACCATTTAACTTAATTAAAGGTCAAGTAAATATTAATAGAATGAAGACTCATAAACAGGAATTTTGAGACATATAAAGTCTGAGACACAAAATCATTGTAATAAGCAAATTTATGAAAGGTAGCAAGCAATTATTACAGTAGTTAAATCAAAACTTTTGTATAAGAGGCTGAATTTGTATAAGAGGCTGGTTAATTAACCAGCATAAATAAGAATAAATGGTTCACTTAATTTGAGCTACCACTTACACGTTAAAAACTTGAAAGCATATTATTTTAATAGATGGGCTAGCAATTTTTTCTAGCTTTGAATGTTATTGGTGAAGATAAACAATGGCTGTGAATTTTAGCAGATGATCTTGGCATATACACAAGCAATGAGAAGGGGAAAAGGAGGAAAAAGGGACAGAAAAAAATTGAAAAGAAAGTGGAGATTGACTAAGTGCTACCAAGAACTGTCTTAGGTTTCACGTAACATCTACTTAATTGTCAGTGCGTGAAAGAAAACGTGGACATCTGCTATATCTACTTCTATTCCCACTACCTAAAAGATGTTTTCTTGAATCATGGTTAAAATATTCCTCGGCTTTAGAATTGATAAAAGATTTAAACTATTTTCAAAGAATGGCAAATATGACAAGAAGATAAAAGACATAATAAATTTAAGAACCTATTTTGTTCTTACCTACTAGACGTCTACTAGTAATTGGAGAAAAGAGAATTCATTCAAATCACAAATACTGTGCACCTTCTAGCAGGCTTTTATAGCTTTTTTTTTTTTTAAAGAAATCACGTTCATGGCCAATTTTGCTTTTATATAATTTAAGATAATTTTGAAAGTTCACGTAATACTGGGTAAAGCTTTAAAAAGGAACTCGACTTTATACCTAAATCTAAGCAGAATCTTGAAATAGGCTTATTTTACTCATATCCCACATACTTCCGGTTCCCTAGCTCCCCATTCCTGCCATCTATAGCCATAACTCAGAGAGTAAACCACTCCAATCTATTACCCTGCATTCTTACCTTCACCCAATTCAGACTTTCCCTTTCCTGATAGCTCCTTCCCCTTCCAAACCTTCCTCTGGAACTCCTAATTTATAGATCCGCTACTACCAGTAAACCTCCTTATATCTACTCTATAAAAAAAAAAAAAAAAACAATAATGTGCCACATAATGACATTTTGGTCAACAATGGTGACAATGATCCTGTAAGATCATACTACTCTGTTTTTACTATACCTTTTCAATGTTTAGTTTTATGTATAGATACACAAATATTTACCACTATCTACAGTACTCAGTACAGTAACATGCTGTGCAGGTTTGTAGCCCAGCAGCCAAAGGCCATACCACGTAGCCTAGGTGTGTGGTAGGCTATACCACATAGGTTTGTGTAAGTACACTCTATGATGTACGCAAAACGGCGAAATCACCTAAGGATGTGTTTCTCAGGACCTTGGTTAAGCATCACGTAACTGTGTATATACATATATCTTTACGTTAACCAAAACCCTGTTGCAACGCCACTCTTTCCTTAGAAATCCTCAACTCTAGCTCATTCCTGACCTTATATACTCTGAGGAAATTTACCTCCGTCTAATTTAGCAGCCCATTCACTGTGATGTACTCTGGATACAGTCGTCGCTAGAGACTGCATTATCTCAGAAATTTTAACTGTAAAATTCTGCTCCTACCACTACCATCAATCATTTCATTTCTCCCATCCTTACCAAACTTTTTTTTTGGGGGGGTGGGGTCCTCTGGTTATAACTTACTGGTTCCCACCCCTCTGCAGCTCCCTCCATCATTCCCTTATCTGCCAGAACTACCCAGTCAATTATTTTGACCATACTCCAACACACACCCCTTATCATCTCTAGAGTGTTCCTTGTCAACCCGGGTTCAATTAGACTGTTTACTTTCTTCACTTTCTTCACATTGCCTAGAGATGCTAGAGAAAAATCACACAACTATTATAAATACGCTATTTCTCACTTCAGTAAAGATCATTACAGCAATCTTTCTTCATCCCTATCAGTTCCCTTCCTCTGTGCTCGGTAGTCCTTGCTCCTCTCTTGACGTGCTCAACTTTATCCTCACCACTCACATTTCTCACAGATAACCACAGTCAGTAACTCCAAGGAGAAAAAAATATCCCTGACTATAAACTGCTTTATCTTGCCACCCTTTTTAAAGCTATGCTTATGTCTTCAGTATCTTTGTCGTCTTTCTCAGTGGGGAAAGCTGCCAAAGCAAACCATTTTCTCCTCATTCCATCTTCCCAGTCTCCTCTGCGATCGACTGCATTTCTCCCGCTGTTCAGGCTCCTTTTACGCAGCCTACAGACCTTCACAAGTCTATCCAGGCTGCAGATCCTTCTTCTCCCTCGATGTATATCCATCTCTTTTCCTTCCCCAACCAATGTCCTGAGAGAGTCCTTTACATTCACTATCTTTACCTTCCCTCCCATTCATTATCCAGACCATCACAATCCAGGCACTTTTACCCATACTTCTTTACTGATGAGACTGCTCTCAAAAGAGCAATTAAAAACAGCTCTTTTCAAAGGAAGTCCTTTTTCACACAGCATTCTCTTAGCAAAGAGCTTGAGCATCAGAATGTCTTACTCGGCACAGGCCACAGCAAATGCCTCCTTTGCTACATCTTTCATCCCTGCCAGAGCCCATTTTGTTTTTTTTTTAAATCTAAGCCAACCAAAGCAATACTGCGAGGTAAAGCTTTAGCAAGACCATCTTATTTTATTAACTAGATAAGAAAAGCCACACTTCATGTTTGTTAATGTAACTGCAAAATACTACCTTTAATGATTTTGATTTGATATAAACTGCTAAGTTTTGATACTACCTTAGTTCTGGCTTTTTAATTTTTTTAAAGTTTGGTAGGACACAGGGATTGTTAGAATAAAAAGGGATATGTTTTAGTTTAAATTGACAGAATTATTACTACTCCTTTTATCTATTATGCTCCTACAAGTTTATACAAAAGTTTTCAAATACAGTAAAAACAATTTACTTTATTCTAAGAAACTACAAAGGTCAAATTTCATCCCATAAAATAATAATTCGATGTGCTTGAAAGAATAGCAAAGATGCCTGCATTGGATAGGAAGCTGAACTCCCTTCAGACTCTAATAGCCAAACATTCTATTAATCCAAAAAGCTGGAAGTAGCACCTAATAATTTTAAAAGATGTGATTCAAGGTGGGTGGCATCTTAATTCAGTAACCTATTAAGACTAATAAATAAAATTATATTTTAAAAATATTTTATGTTAGCAATAAAGTCTTAAAATGAAAAATATCATGTGCTGTCAGTGGAACTATAAATTGTTACAATCATTCCAGAAATCAATTTGGCATTAAAAATATTAATACCTTTATCACAGTGATTTTTCTTTTAGAAATGCAATGTAACCTAAAAAATAACCTGTAATATGGATAAAAATTTATGCCCAAATAAGTTCACTGAAACTTTATTCACAAAAATAAATAGTTATTCACAACAAAACAGGAATGGTTAAGTAAATTATGATATCTCAATACAGAATATTAAACAACTATTAAAAATTAATAACATGGAAAGTATATATATTGCTAAGTAAAAAAGAAAATTCAAAACTGTACTTACACCATGATCTCAACTGCAAAGAAAAAAATCTTATAAATTGATAGAATCTTCAAGAGTACAATCAGACAGTACATAAAATGAGTCTTAAAAATTTCTCCTACCCTTTGACCCAGCAGTTCTACTTCTAAAAATTCATCAGAAGGAAACAGTGGCAGGGATATGTTAACAAATAATCAATTATTCTTCAGCATTACTATGAGGAAAGCATATTAAAGACATTTTGTTTCATTTATTTCTTAAAATAGGACCATTTTTCAGTAATGTATAGTTGTTGCTAAGTAAATACTTTAAAAGCATTCTGTAATACACAATACAATCAAAACTTTTTTCTATTTGAATCTTTTATTCGGTATTAACTAGGTATTTTATTGTAAGTAAACAGAGAGGTTTCAGTTCACTAACCAATAGTTTTCTTGCATGCATTTCAATCTTTTCTATGGCTCAAGACCATATAACCTCCCAAGTCCTTTTTACTTCAGTTTTTAACTCTTCTATGTTCCTTGCATCTCCCCATATTAACATCTCTTAGAATTCACTACTGCACTGTCATTTTGAATTAAGATATGTTTTGAACTCATGGTGAATACTGCCTTAAAATACAGAACTGCAAAATCTGGCTATTTCAACTTGTTTTATCCTTAGCCAAAAATATTTGTTCAATGTTTATTTTCATAATTTCTGAGTAGCAGTGCTATTTTTAGCAGTGAAAGTTTTAAAACAGAAATATCTTATAATTATATTCAATTGATTGTAATACATAATCTGAAAAGAAACGACAGCTCAAAACCATGTGTACTAGAGAGAGTAGCCTGTTACTCTGAATGCCTAACTAGGAGCTCCCTACACCCTGGCTAATTAGACCACAAACAGACGTCTGCTTTAAGAACAGCTAATCCCTGGGCTGGCTAACAGCATATGGGATAGCAGAGCCCAACAGTCCTGCTCAACTTAGACAACATTAACTAACTCAATCAGATCTCTCTTGAGGTATTTGAATATAAAGACGCTCGTTGGTAACATGGATAAGAGCTGAAAGACAGAGAAAGGGCTTAAACTGAAGCCCAGATATAGTGAAACCATAAATAATTGGAAGTCAAGAATAAGCTGAAGCCAATAGTAAGCAGAAACTATGAGATCATCAGACAAGTAACAATGGGCCTGATCAGGGAGGGTTTTCCAGGCCATTAAAAGGATGCTGAAGAAGATGGGGAGCCTTTGGGAGGCCTGATACAGAAAACAGACACTATCTGATTTATGTTTTAAAAGGATTATGGCAGATGTACCAAGAGACTGTAAAGGGCGAGAGGCAAAGGTGGAAACAGAAGAATAGCATGAAGTGTAATGCAGGGGAAGACTGGCAACTCACACCAGTAGTCGAGGTGGCAAGAAGTGGTCAGATTTCAAAGACAGAGCCAATGGATTTCTTGACAGAATGGATGCAATGAAAGAGAAAGAGGGAAATCAAGGATGCACCAAAAATTTTTGCTCTAAATAATTAGGATGCTGGATCCGCCATCGACTGAGAACAGGAAGGCTGCAGCTGACGCTGATTGGAGAGGAAGATCATGAATTCAGTTTTGGATATTTCGGATTCTGAGATACTCAATCTGTATAAATCTAGAGTCAGAGAATTTTATTTCCCTATAGATATGACAAGACCCATGAACATATAAACTAGAAATTTCAGACTCAAACTGAACACATGGATTATGCAGATGACAAATGAAGACAGTACTTATTTCCTAAAGCTGAACTCTGAGCTCAACGGAATCAGATTTTTAGCTATTTTTGGAAATGAAGTCATAATTGTGAAAGAAATTAACAGACTTTATGTATATAAATCATGTTTTAAATCTATCTGGTTGCCTCAATATGTGTCTGAATGTCAATGCAGCTCAAAGAGGAAGAGACAGAACTCAAAGTGTACTCTGTCTACCCAGAAGATACAGAACCCCTGGAGCTGGAGACATACATATGTGTCCCAGAATAAGTCTAAAAATGTTAACTCTGTGGCCACATTCTGAACAATGTTTGAGTTCATCTAGCTCTGTGAAAGTATAATTATGAAGGTATAATTCACGAAACCAGTGAAATCAAAGACTTAATTGTTCAAATCATGTATAAAATTCACTCTATCATAAACCTCATCCCTATACACAGTCTTATAGTAGTCTAGCATTAGCATTTTACCAATTTTCAATTATTAGCAATTACATGTGTTATTAAACAGTGAAAGTTATATAAATGTATACTTACTAAATTCATGATAGTAACTAAAATTTATTTTTTTTTATTTTTTAGAGATAGGGTCTTACTCTATCACCCGGGCTGGACTGCAGTTGACAAGGTCATAACACACCGCAGCCTCAAACTCCTGGGTTCAAACGATCCTGCTACCTCAGCCTCCCAAGTAGCTAGGACTATAGACACACGCCCCTGTGCCTCGCTGCATTAACTAACTTCTAATGATACAGGGATTCAACTGATCTAACTCAACTACTTTAAATTATCTGTACCAGCCTAAGGAGAAAAATCATTTGTATATATCTAATTTATTCATATTTTATTAATAGAATATTCTTCACACTTACATAAAGCTTATGAGCAAAACAATGATGTAAATACTGTTCATTTAAGAAAAATATATGGTTGCATTGGTTTATAATATAGACTACCAACAAATATCAATTTGAAGTAACATGTATAATTGACTAATTTAGAAAAGGCAGAGGAAGAAGGCTGGGTACACAGGAACTCCTCCACTGAACTAACCAAGGATTCCATCATAACTGCAATGCAAGATCAGAGAGAATAAAACAAGGAGCTCTTGCAGGAAGCTCTGATATATATATAGTATATTCACTTGTTATCAATCAAAAAAACAAAGGTAGGCTACCCCAAAGTCCAACCAACTCTACCAAAAGTAAACTTCATTTACTAGAGGGGAGAACAGAAAAAAAGCTTAAGAAAAAAATTATATTTCAAGTACCTTGTGAGAACATTTTGGCCCTCGTGGATCCAATTCAGTTTTAAATGTAAGATATAAAAAGTACAATAAAACACATTAGATTTTCCTCAAATCTAATAAACCATCTAATGAGGGTTGTCAAACACCACATATGTTGTAACTAGAGGCTACCTATCACTTTCTGAAGGTCCTCACTTCAAAATCTATGATCTTGTTTTAGAAAGCCCCTCTCCACTTCTGGCACATGTTGCTGTCTTGGCAAACTAGCTGCCCTCTAACAGCAAAATAGAAAGTGCAGGTATGTCATCAAGATGGTCCCTAGTCAACACTAAGAGCAATCACAGTTATTTGACCTCACCCTTCACAAAACCAAAACAAAAACCATACAAACACAACAACTGGGGAACCAGATAGCAAAAGTGGCCACTGCTATGTTGTTCCACATCTCATAGGAAAAGTTGTGGAAATTTGATGGTTTATACCCAGAACTGTAATAACTCTTCTATCTAAAGACCAGCACCCTAGCTCAGGCCACTCTCAGGTCTTACCTAGACTGCTTTGATCACCTCCTCAATTTCATTCTAATCCCTTTACAACCCTTTCTGGCCCCCACTGAGCCCTCCAACCGCATTTCAAGGCGCTACGTCGCCTTTACTCACTACATTCTAGCCGTAACACAGAAGCATCCTTTCAGTCCCTCAGGCAGGCCAAATCCCGGCAAAAGCCTGCTGTTCTCCAGATCTGGGGTGCTCTTCACAGGGCTCTTCATCCTTCCTAAATATTACCTTCCTCAGAGAAGTTATCCCTAATCACATTATTTTAATCATAGTACCCTATAAGTCTCCTTCGCCAAAATTTTCTCAGCTATAATTTGTCTGTTAGTTGTAAACTCTACAAAGGCAAGAACTACATGTGTTTCGTTCACAACTCTATACCCAGAGACTTGCATAATACCTGGTATGAAATGAGCATTTAATAAATACCTGTTAATTTACTTATCAGTAAACCTCAATAAGACGGCTGATAGTCAAAGACGAAGCAAAAAGTACTCTGAGCAAACAAAAATATCCTAAGACCCAAGTACTAAAATTCAAGCATCTCCATTCAACACAGAATGAACTTCACTGACTTTATACACAGTTCTAATAAGGCTGGTTGTTTCATTTCCAAGTATAGCTGATCAATTACAATGAAAGAAAAAAGTATATAGCTGATCAACTACAATGAGAGAAAAAGGTAAACAGAAAGAAACAGCCCACACGTGAAATTCAGAGAAGTAGATTTTAGAGAAGGTTCTCAAACCCCAACATACCAAAGGCCTCTAAGGCATCACTATGTACCAACTTGGTAATATCTGCTTTTGATTAAATTATTCATTTAGTCAGTTAGATAATTCTGATTCATGCTCAGGATCTTGTCTTAAAGCTGCAAAGTGTATATCACATTTTAGATTGACTTCTAAAGATTAACCAAATAATGTGCATGCAGGAATAAACATTAAAATATGAGGTAAATAATAATTTGCTGAATGCCTTTTATGGGTCCAGATCATTAAATTATTTCTGACTTTCACACCTAATCTCTATGGTAGATATTATCACATTTGCAGATGAGAAAACTGAAGTCAAGAAAGGTCAATTTGCTTATGATTACAACCAGGAAGTATCTGAGAATTGAAACCAATCTGTTTAACACCAAGACCACACTTTTCCCACATTTATCATACATTACTATGCAAATATATCTGATATGAGAATCACTTAAGCTCTTGTCAAAACTAAAAATTCCTAGACTCTTCTCCTAAGGATTCTGGTCAGGTCAAAAATTACCAAAAAATCTTACACAAAAGATACTAGAGTTAAGGATACTTAAGAGCATTTGTTACTACATGTTATATTTAAAACTCAATGTTACTCGCCGGGCACGGTGGCTCACACCTGTAATCCTAGCACTGTGGGAGGCCGAGGCGGGTGGATCCTTTCAGCTCAGGAGTTCCAGGCTAGCCTGAGCAAGAGCGAGACCCCGTCTCTACTAAAAATAGAAAGAAATTAGCTGGACAACTAAAAAATATAGAGAGAAAAAATTAGCTGGGCATGGTGGCGCATGCCTGTAGCCCCAGCTACTCGGGAGGCTGAGGCAGGAGGATCGCTTGAGCCCAAGAGTGTGAGGTTGCTGTGAGCTAGGCTGACGCCACGGCACTCTAGCCTGGGCAACAGAGTGAGACTCTGTCTCAGAAAAAAAAAAAGAAACTCATTTATTGAGAATGGAATCTTAGTAACTTTATAGTAGTCAGACATAGCTATGAAAGAGATTTAGAAGATTTCTTTTGGGAGTATATAGTTGTTGTAGTCCTGGGCCTTTAGCCTGTTAACAGTATAAACTCCAATTGGAATTCAAGAGTATCTCTTCAATTAATTACTCTTTAGAGTAATATTAAAGTTACATTATTAGATAGAATAATAGTATTTGGCCAAAATATTGTTTGCCTTCATTAGGAGGTGCATAAAGGGAAGAAAACTGGTTCCTTTTGCAAGTCTGACAAGATCTGAGGATGTATGCAATTAACTCACTTATTCAGAGAGTATTTTAGGACCTATAATATTCCAGACACCATATTAAATAATAGAGAAATAAAGACCAGTAAACACAATCCCTGCCCTAAAGAACTGTATAACCTATGATGAAATAGCAATAATCCCAAAAACAAATCTCAAAAAAAAAGCTAAATCTCTAAAAATGGAACATTTCTTACCTATTTCGCTGGGAGGAGGAAAGAGGTAAGAATTATGAAGTTTAAAAAACTTGCTTAATTGAAGGGATTCTGTAATTTGGATAAATCAAGTTCAGGTCTTAGTGCTAACCACAAAATCTAGTAGCAGTCTTGAGATACACATTTCAAGACAGACAAATTTTTATTAACTCTACCACTTGAAAAGTCAATAAACCCTAAAGTGTTCTTGTGATGTCTCCTAGGCAAAAATTGTACCTCAAAGTAGTTTCCAAGCTTTTTCAAGTTTCACATTTCTAAGTCTTCAATTTTCCACAGCATATCTGAGATAAAAACAAGCAAAGATTGGTGTCCCACAACCACTGATAAAAACTTGTGTTGAAGGATAAGGAATTATTTGTGGAGATGGTAAAAAGATTACACCTCCGGAGAGAGTACATGAAGAAACAGTAATTTAGTGAAATTAGAAAAGAATAACATTAGAAACAAACCTCAGCAAAATAACTTGGCTCTATGACAGGACTTAAATTAGAAGTCAAGATTATACATACTATAGCAAAGCCCCAAGTTTGATTCTGATATAGGAGGGGTATGAAGTAAGATGGGAACAAATAATGTCCGTGATAATGATAGATTAGGTAGGAAATACTGGCCTAAACCAACTTGCACAAATTTATTCTAAGGGATCAAGAATGCCATCATTTTAAAATATTAACAAATCTGGCTGACACTACCTAATTAGTCACTTTTTTCCTCAACTTCATTATATGAGAAGTCACCACCAAAAAAAGGCAAATCCACTTTTAAGTGAATTGTAAGCTCAAGCCTTTTAAGTTACATGTATATAAACATTATGCAATAATATGAATTTATCATTTCCCTCCCTTCCTTCCAATACCACTTCTCTCAAAATATGCTTCTGTACAAGATTTCTCCACATTGCTACATGCAAATCTAACAATGAAAGAAAATATTAATACTTAGCCAGAAGAATGTCAAGAAAGAATACTGATCAGGAGATAAGTACAAAGTATAAGTCTGATTTGGGGTCAATACAAAAATATTTGTATTAAATACCACATTAAAGCAGAACTGATTTAGGGAAATTAAGCATTTTGCATTCTATGTCGGAAAAATCTGACTATGCCACAAAACTAACCTAGAAAATATAAGGTAACTTACTTTCTCGTATCACAGGGATATGCCAATCATGTCACATGAGAATGATATCTCAAATAAAGTAATACTGTAATATATTAAGGCAGAAAAAAAAGAGCAGAAATAGTCAGCTGCAAAAGCCTACTGAAAAGTTAAATCTGTGAAAAACCAATGGATAGATCTATATATCTTTCCAGGCTGGTTTGGAATACAAATGATTCCGTTTGCACTATCATTTACTAGCAAATTGGTAACGGAAGACTACTTTGATCAGTCCTTTAGTCAAAAAAAAAAAAAAAAAAAAAGGCAGGGGAGAAGTGATAAGTTTAGCCAGTCTTACTACAATTGTTTTAATAGCGCTTCCCATTTATATTTAAGGCAGGTAACACTGAACAGTTATAGTAACACACAAGCACCGATTCCAAAAACCTTTACAAACCTTTACAGGTGTTCATTGGGCTACCCATGGGCATAGTACGCCTAAGAATTTTGCATGACAGAGTCATGTAAAGGAAAGTTTTGTATTACTGTACCTATGTCACCACAAAACAGGCTTGAGTGTTGAATACAGAAAGATCCTTACTCTCATCAAAATGCCTCACACAGAGGTTTGAGCACATACAAGTTGTCTAGAAATGGAAAAATAAGACTGAAGGGCATCATTGTTAGGTTTGAAAATGGCAGTTCTGATTTCTTAGTACTGTATTTTACACCTATGTTTCTAAAAGTGGAAAACTGTATCTGAGAATAATTAATAAAGCCTAATATTTATTGAATACATTGCCACACACTGTGATGAGTTCTTCGTATTTATTATCTCATTTAATCCTTAATAATCTTAAAAGGTAGGGACTATAACTATCCCCATCTGAACTGAAGGGGCACAGATAAACAATTTACCCAAGAAGTGGCTGAGACAGATTTGAACCTAGAGGCTATAATCTCTCCCGGAAGGAAAGAGAAGTTGTGGAGGAAGATCATAGAATATTAACTCCCAGCGCGACAGGAATGCTGTTTACTACTGGCAGATAGTCCCTTTCTTATCTCCTGGAATAGAGTGGTCTTCAACCCTCGCTACACATTAAAATCACCTGTAGGTTTCGTTTTGCTGTCTTTTTTAAAAAAATCTATCCATGCCTGGATACTTGGCCTTGGCTATCACTCAGTACTTGGCCTTCAATTAGGCCTGGAGTGGGCAGGGTCAAGGGATTTTTTTTTCTTTTTTAAAGCTCCCCAGGTGATTCTAATGGGCACCTATGATTGAAAACCACTAACAATTCTTTCCCACTCTAGCCAACTACAATCAAATTCACTGATCACTTACTTGGTTCTGAGCACTTTGCCTATTATATTTTCTGTTCAACCAACAAAGTGCTTAGCTTTTCTTCTCTTTAAACTGAGTAAACATTACAACTCTAGCTGCAGCCTTTTAAATAACAAAATTTTGCCAGCTTTTCTTTGACGTGAGGAAAGTAGTGGGAAAGGTAGATAGAAAGCATCGAAAAA
Organism: Lepilemur ruficaudatus; assembly: GCA_963574885.1. NCBI lineage: Eukaryota > Metazoa > Chordata > Mammalia > Primates > Lepilemuridae > Lepilemur > Lepilemur ruficaudatus. The sequence continues at coordinate 49,274 of CAUYRT010054321.1, read as the reverse complement.
GTTTGGAAATCCCTTCTTTAAGCACCCACATACTCCTTAGGCTTAAAAAATGGAAAGCCAAACTAAAAATTAAATGGTGGGTTGAGACTAAAAACGTTCTGGGATATGTGTTAAAAATTTAATATCTGATATTCGGTTATATTTCTTCATGAAGCTAATGATGACAAAACACTTAGAAACTCTCATTGTGGCGATAAATACCATTGTCTTGTCATGGTGCTGTGACAGCAACGATGCAGTGCTTTTCCCCTATTAAGTCACCTGAATATCAACTAACAGGTGCTAAAGAAATTAAAGCATTACATAAGCACGCCCAAACAACAACATGTCTGGTCATTATTATGTACTGAAAAATGCAAGGATTCTGCTGACAACCTTACACGAGAAGTCTCGCTGTTTCACTAAGTTATTCACAGCACAGCCCACTCACCCTATACCAAAATACGACGAATATCGTTCCAGACTCTCGGACTTGCTAGCCCGTTTATTTTACTGAAAAGTGCAGAGATGTCTGACAAGCATGGAAGTTTAATCTGTGATTCGAGATCACAGATCTAAAACGAAAAGAGCACCAATACTTCGAGTTGCACAAAACTCTGGACTTCTCGGAGGAACATTACAAAACTTCCTGCTTCCGGACAGCTCACAATCTGGTTCAAGTCTTCACGTTCCTTTATTAGTCATGACCCTTCGGAGAGCTCTCGTTGCTCAGTGCTCGAATAATATCGGACTTTTAATGCTGCTAGCCAGACTTACAGGAACCCTTACCAAATCAAGAGGCCATCCTGGAGTTCACGCCCCAAGGAAGGACGTCAGTCTACAGGGAGACCGCAGTGACCTGAGCAGGAATGTGTGTGTCCCTCACGCTGATTTAAAACAACAAAAAACAGTTGTAGACATATCTTTCTGCATGTGTCAAATTAGTGTTCATCTGTTATGTTTTTTATCATAGACAATTGCAGGAACTTGCATCAGGCCCACAGAAATTAACTCCGTTCCAAAGTGAGAAGACCTGGGGTCTGTGTGAAACACACACACACGCGCGCGCGACAGTGAACCTCAGTAGCGACTGTCACCGGGGTCTACACGGCCCAGATCTGGCCTCTGAGCCACATGTCACTGGGCTCGAAAGCACAGAGAGCCACGAGGGGTAACCGGGCGACAAAACAAGAGGGAGGCTCCCCATAAACACAGGTCCTTGCCCCCCGAAGCTGAAGGGGTGGCCCAGAGCGCGGACCCTAAAGGAAACCCTTCCCCGCCGGTCCGTCGCCCCGCTCGGGCCTGCAGGGCCTGCCAGAAGGGGGGTGTGGAGGAGGAAGGGCCGCGTCCGTCCCCACTCCGAGACCCGAACCAACGACGACAAAGCGAGTTCGCACTTCCCGGTCGCCGGCTCCTCCCCAGGGGCCCCGACACCAGGCCGCCCCCCGGGCAGGGGCTCCGGGCAGCAGGCGGGCCCTCGCAGCCCCCGCGCCTCCCGCGCCCGCGCCGGGCCTTACACGGTGACGTGACCGGAGCCGCGGACCACCACCGGGTCGGGCGAGTACTTGAGCAGCTGCTCCTCCAGGGCCCGCTCCTCGTCCTCCTCCTCCTCGTAGATCTCGTCGAAATCCGCCATGCTGAGCCTCCGGCCGCCCCCGCCCCGAGCGGCCTGACTCCGGGGGCCGGCGCCGGGGGCCCGGCTGGCGACGCGGCGGAGGCCGAGGGGAGTCGCGGCGCCGCCGGCTCCGAGGCCGCCGAGTTCGCTCCCGGCTGTCTCCGCTCCGGCTACAGAGGAGACGGGGTCCGGGGCGCCGCCGCCGCCATTACCACCAGCAGTAACAACAACACAGTGTCAACATCCGCCCGGGCGCCGACACCTCCGCCCGCTCCGCCGCCGCCGCCGCAGCAACTCGGGCGACCACAGCAACAGCCGGAGCCGCCCGCAGCGGGAGCAGCCGGCTACGGCATCGCGAGACTTCCCGGGCGCGCGCGCGGGCGCGAGCGGGCGGGCCGGCGCGCGCACGTGCGGCCTCGCGCGCTCCCGGGCGGTCGTCCCTCCTCCGCTTCCACCCGCCGACCGCGCCTGGGGCGCGCGCTCCCGCCGGCGCGACCCCGCCCTCCGGCTCGCGGGTCCCGGGCCGCGAAGGCGGCGGCTCGGCGCACTGGAGGTCGTGACCCCGACGCGGAGAGCGGGGCTCGGAGCGCCCGGTGGGACGTACGGTTCCCCGACGGCGGCTCTAACCAAAACAAACAGCTGAAAATGAAAACCCTGGTTGGACGGGAAATGGTTCGTGCGTGTGATCGCCGGTTTCTCCAACAACAGAGTCTCGCTTTTCGCCAGGGTTGAAGTCCGCGATGGGAACCAGAGTCCGCGCTTTGCCTGTCCGCGGAGCCCAGCGGGGGCACTGCGAACGTTCTGGTCCACTAACTACCGGATTTCCCAACACATCGCCCGATTCAAACATCACGTCCCTTTATCCCCTTAAATATAGTCCAATACGTGATGCCAACGATGCTGGGTTTTGTTTTGCTTACAAGAAATCTCACTGTAGTCATGCTACGAAACAAAACTGACCAATTCTCTGGATTCCGTATTAGAAGATGTAGTTTCCTGCCCCAACTCGCCCACCAAACACAGTCTGTTTTCTTCCCTTAAAACCTTAGGAATCCCTTTTCCTTTCTTACTAGTTCCTCCCACAAAGAAAAGGAAGGAAAGAAGGGAGGGAGGGAAAAGTTTAGTAAATTCTGCTTACCTACCTAAGCAAAGGCCTGAAGGTCACTGGGTACTTGGGTTTATAGTCAAAACCGTACCCAGGCGCACAAATGGTACAGGGACAGGAACGGGCCCCTGGAAGAGTCCTGTAGGGGGAGGTGGGATGGTTTTGCTGGACCCAAGGCCAGCCAGACTATTCTCCAAGTCCAGTGCTCACGTCCTGGCAGGTCGCTTTAGCTGGGTCACTGTTGGAGTGCAGAGAGTGCAAAGGAGGCCCGTGAGGACAGTGGGAAATGCCAAACAAGGTCCTACTGGAATTGGTGGAAAGAAAGGAGCATGGTTAACCAAGGAAAGATGAAGGAAAACACAGATGTGTCAGATTTACTGTACACTTCCCCAGAGGATATTTATTCATTCAACAAATATTTACTGAGCTCCAACTATGTGGCAGGCACTGAGCGTGTGTGTGTGTGCGTGTGCGTGTGTGTGAATGAGGTACAGTGCTTGCCTTCCAGTAGCATATCTATCTTCAAAGCAAGCGATTGTAATTCCCTGCCAGGTGCTCACAGAGGGGTACACAGAGGGTGCTAACAGGGCACACAGGAGGCAGTTTGGTCTGGTAGTCAACAACGGGTTCTGGAACCAGACTGCCTGTCTTTGAATCTCGGCTCTGCCACCTACTTACTATGTGACCCCGGACAAGACACTTCGCCTCTCTGTTCCTCATGTGTACAAGGAGGAAATAACGGTACCCACCCCACTGGGCTGCTCAGCAGGTTAAAGAGCTTAATCTCTGCGAAGTGCTTAGAAGAGGACCCAGCACACAGTAAATATGGAGTGATAACACGCAATCCATCCAGCTCATCATCTCTGTGAGGATCGCCATAATTTTTCGCATTACGTAATGTTTTACAGTTTATGAAGCATATGCATAATATATTATTTAATATTGCCCCAAGAGCCTGTGAGGTAAGCAAGGAGGGTATATAATTTAATTCCTTAGTTTCAGAGATGCTATGTAGCTTTCTCGTGGCCACATGACTACTGAACGCTTCTAACTCAGGGCACTGGGTGGACAAAGCTCCTGAATTTCCTTCTTGGCAGGAACCAGGAGGCCAGTGGCTGCACTCAGTTCAAGCAGCCTCTGCAAACAGGAAGACAGGAAAGGGAACAAGAGAAAGTAAGGTCAGCATGGCCCGGGCATGTCCCCACACCTGGTGTGCTGTGGCTGAGAAATCACTGTTATGCAGAAAACAGTGGCCAAGACAAAGGGCTGATGTACCAAAGTCTCTAAGTTATCACCCAGCTGACAACTTCCCAAGGGCAGAGGAAGCCACACACAGCTCCTCAAGTCTCCAGCACCTTCCACAGTTCCTGCTTCAGAGAAGGAGCTCAATATATGTTATCTGAATTGAGATACTTCGTTACTAGTGCTATTTTCAGAACATCATGAGTTAATCAGGCTTCAGAGGACTGTGAGAACCTCACCCTTATCTGAACACTGGTTCTGTGGGAGAAATGTTCTGATTCTAAGATCTGTTTAACAGAGAGAACTTTGTAACTCCCACTGCCTGGGTGTAAGGTGGGGGCTGCTTTTAGCTTTTGCTCTTTTTTTTTTTCCTTCCTGTTCTGAAAAACCTGTCAGAGCCAGCAAAAGGGTGTGGGACCTGGGAACAAGGCCAAGAGGATGACAGAAGATGAGTCAAATATTTCCCTTATGACAGTTGACATCATAATTCCAAACTCCACCCCCGACCTTCCAGGGTCTAGTTTTCTGTCAAACTCCTCCTGCCAGTTCCTCTCTGGGGGCGAACCACCCTTGTCAGTATCTTCTTCCTTGGTGTTCAGGTGTTCTCCTGCACCCTGCACAGCGCGTTCCCCCAGCCATAAACTCCGCTCTGTCTGCATTCCCCTTACACTTTCATATTTACCCGCAGACCAAATGGCTCAAAGCCAAACGGGATAAAGCCTCAGGGCCTCAGGAGGCAGCAGGTCTTCTGTTGATTTGACACAAATATTCCTAGATTCAAAAACCTCCACGCTTTGTCACTACCTAGCTGAGTGGCCTTAAGCAGGTTCAACTTTCTAAGCTTCCTTTTCTTCATCCTAAAATGGAACCTAAAATTCATGGGGTTATCAAGGATCATATGAGATGATGCATGTGCTATGGACAGATTCGTGCCTCCCCCAACCCCTGCCAAATGCGAATGTTGATGCCCAGAACCTCAATGTGATGGTTTTTGGAGATGAAGCCTTTGGGAGGTGATTAGTCTGAAATGAGGTCAAGAGGCTGGGGCCCTCATGGTACAGTTAGTGCCCTTATGAGAAGAGCTACCAGAAAGCTGGTTCTCTTTCTTTCCACCATTTAAGGACACAGCAGGAAGACGGCCATCTGCAAGCCAGGAAGAGGGCTTACAGGAACCAGGAACCAAATCAGCCAACACCTTGATCTTGGACTTTCTAGTCTGTAGGACTGTGAGAAATAAATTTCTATTGTTTAAGCCACCCAGTTTATGATGGACTGAATGTTTATGTCCCCACAAAATTTGTATGTTGCAATCCTAACCACCAAAGTGATGGCATTAGGAGGTGGGGCCTATCAGAGGTGATTAGGTCATGAGAGCTGAATCCTCATGTATTGAGTTAGTGCCCTTATAAAAGAGGCTCCAAAGAGCTTGTTTGCCCCTTTAACTATGTCAGTACACAGTAAGAAAACAGCCACCTATCAATAAGGAAGTGGACTCTCCCCAGACACCAAATCTGCCAGCCCCTTGATCTTGAACTTCCTCCTTTCAAAACTGTAAGAAATACGTTGGGCGCAGTGGCTCACGCCTGTAATCCTAGCACTCTGGGAGGATCGCTCAAAGTCAGGAGTTCGAAATCAGCCTGAGCAAGAGTGAGACCTCGTCTCTACTAAAACTAGAAAGAAATTAATTGGCCAACTAAAAATATATATAGAAAAAAATTAGCCGGGCATGGTCGTGCATGCCTATAGTCCCAGCTACTCGGGAGGCTGAGGCAGGAGTATCGCTTGAGCCCAGGAGTTTGAGGTTGCTGGGAGCTAGGCTGACTCCACGGCACTCTAGCCAGGGCAACAGAGTGAGATTCTGTCTCAAAGAAGAAAAAAAAAAAGAAAGAAAGAAATGTTTGCTATTTATAAGCCACACAGTTTATGACATTTTGTTGTAACAGCCTGAACAGACTAGGACACAGTCTATGGTATATATCATACGGCAGCCCAAGCTAAGACAGCATATAAACTCTCATTTGTTCACGCAGTCATTCATGAAACAAATGTGCACCAAATTATTCCCATGTGCCACACACACTATGCAAGGAACTGGAGATTTACTAGTAATGCAGTTAACAAAACACAATCCTTGCCTTCACAAACATGAAGTCCACTGGGGAAGACTGACAGATAATTATAAAAGTAAATAACTATTAGAATTGTGATCAGTCCTGTGTACCAGGGACCATGCAAATAGTAAGCAGACCTAACTCACTCTGAGAAATCAGGATTTCTTCTTTGGGAAAATGATATTTAAGCTAATGAGCTAAGCAAAGGGAAAGGGCAGGGAAATAGAAAGAAGAGAGGAGAAAGCTCCAGACAATGGGAATAGCATGTTGAAAGACCTTGAAGTAGAAAATAGCATGGCCCAAATAAGATACAAACCAAAGCCAGTGTGGCTGGATCATAGCGATGAAGGCAGAGCTGGACTTGAGATGGAGTTGAAGAGGTTGGTGGAAACCTGATGGCCTTCATATGAAGTCTGAAATTCATGCTAAAAGCAAAGGACACAAGGATGTGAAGCCAGGCAGTGACATGATCAGATGTGCATTTGAAAATCCCCAAATGGGAGACCAATGATCCAGCCTACCCTGCATGCATTACCCCTCCACCCCTTCTTCTGCAGACAGCACACATTCTGTAAAACCAGCCCCGGATGTTTAATAAATCATATTCTCCCCATCCTCAGTACAGGTGATTGGGTTAAGCTGACCACACCCCCAGTTGCAACAGTGGCAATGTGACCTAAAATTTGCAGAATATGCCCCAACCTTAGAGGTTTGGGTGCCCAGAGTATAAGCGATGGGAAATAGCACTGTTGCTACAGTCCCCTAGCATCAAGGAAATGTGTACGCAACGCAACTCTGCGAAAGGCCTTTGGGGGACAACAGAGATCCCCTGTGGCTCCCATACAACTGTGGTGACTAAGGGAGAGGGAAGGAAGACGATCTAAACTCAACTGGAAGATTCCTGAGGGCAGAACCAATTATGTTTGGAGAAAAAAACTAAATGCTTATACAGGTTGAGTGTCCCTAATCCAAAAATCCCAAACCCAAAATGTTCCAATGAGTATCCTGCCAGTGCTCAAAAAATTTCAGATTTTGGAGCATTTTGGATTTTGGCGTTTTAGATTAGGGATACACAAGCTGTACAGCACCTGTAGTATTCCAGGCACTGCTACAAGCACTTTGTACATATAAGCCCACTTAGCCTACAAGCATCTCTACAACAGAGGTACCGTTTCTATCTCTGTTTTGCACACTATGCAAACTGAGGCATGAGGAAGTCTGGTAACCGAGCTACGCCAAGGCTACACATCTAGGAAGTAGTGGAACAGAAACTTGAACCTAAACAGTACGTTTCCTTACCCCATGATCTTACCACTATGCTACACTGGTCTTAAATACCAGTACAGAAATACTGGCCTCCTTACTCCTATCTGCCTCACATCTACAACAATGCCTGGCATATAATTAGTGCTCAATAAATATTAAATAGATGGCTACGTGTATGAAATCATCCTGCTTTCGTTTTTTTCCAGATCATTTCACACGGTATATACACATCTAGTTCAAAGTGTGTCCCCAAATATTTTTATAATAAATCTATGAAATCCATGTGGATTCTCTTAGATTCCCCTAGAACATCTAAATCTTAATATTTAATACTAATATCTAAATAGTAATAGTATCTGATTTAAATGAACACTATAAATATGAAATACAAGTTGCAGTGGGTTCTCCTCACTACCATCTTTTAAGCTCATGAAGGTCTGGAGACTATTCTTGGAATCAAAGGTTTATAAAACCAGAATGAAGCCCAGAAGTCACCTGGTCCAAACTGGCCTTCAAAACCGTCCATTAGTCTATATCACGTGGTGCTTCCTTTTCTAATTGAATACCTCCAATAAGTATATCAAATATCTATAGCATGTACAAAAAGACTTTATTATTTTCTTCCACACTGAAGACTATTAATAGATTCTTTAAGGTCTAGGACTATGGCTTGGCTATTTTTGTTTTCTGAGCCCTTGAATATTGCCTGAAATCCAAGAGTCGTTCCATATGTCATCTGTTAGTTCTCATTCCAATTTCTAAGGAGACAAAAAACTAGTCTACTCCTGATGTGTGACAGTCCTTCAAATATATGAAGATGCCCCCACCCCAAAACTTTTTTTTTTTTTTTTGAGACAGAGTCTCACTCTGTAGGCAGGGTTACAGTGCTGTGGCGTCAGCCTAGCTCACTGCAACCTCAAACTCCTGAACTCAAGTGATCCTCCTGCCTCAGCCTCCCAAGTAGCTGGGACTACAGGCAAGTGCCACCATGCCCGGCTAATTTTTTCTATTTTTAGTAGAGACGGGGTCTCGCTCTTGCTCAGGGCTCAGGCTGGTCTAGCGCTCCTGTGCTCAAGCAACCGTCCCACCTTGGCCTCCCAGAGTCCTAGGATTATAGGTGTGAGCCACCACGCCCAGCCACCAAAACTGTTTTCTCATTGCTAAACATGCCCATTGACTTCAACCACATTTCCTCTAAGAAGGTAGTTCAAGTTCCTGCCTCTCTGCAGAGGCTATCTCTGACTCCTATCAGCTTTTGTTTGGTCGACAGCATTCTCAACATTTGGGGCTCATAGTGTGACTTGACTAGTGTGATAGCCAGCCGCCAAGATGGTCCCTAAGAGACTCATCATCTGGTATTCATGCCATTCCATAGTCCCCTCCCCCACTGACTTGCACGATCAAGAGGATTTGTGAAAATGACAGTATGTGACGTCTGAGGCTAGGTTATAAAAGACTTAACGGTTCCCACTTCACTCTCTCAAATCACTGGCTGTGGAGGAAGCCTGCCACCATGTCACGAGGACATGCAAACAGCCCTATGGAGAGACTCACATGAAGGGGAACTGAGACCTCCTGCCACTCCTGCGAGTGAGCAATCCTAAACTCAGATCCTCTAGCCCCAGTCAATTGCTGAGTGATTATTAAAAAGCTTTTATGTCTCCCCAAATATTTAATAATCACAGGACAACATTAAGAAACTGGGGCATTTCTCCATCGGCCAGGAAGGATGTTGGTGTTAAAGACAATAACCATCATGGCCTTGATGACAGCTCAGATGCCTTTCTAGCCAGGTAGCTGAGATTTCATATTGTTGGAAGCACTTGTTGTATCCCTGGGGGTTGAAGCTCTCTGTAAGCTTGCTTTGGCTGAACCAAGAAAGAAGGCATATGCAGAAGGCATATTATGATTCCACGAAAGATGCTGAGGAGTTGAAGAAGGCTGGTGTCTTTCAGAATGCAAAGTGATTTCGGAATGTAAAGAATTTCTTTGGATTGAGTTCCATAGAAGTTTGTCAGTGACCTGTGTTCCTGAACTATGAAACATGAATATGTAAGCTATGAAGTAGTTTCTCTTGGTAAATAAACAATTAATGAGGTTAGAAAAAAAAAGAAAGAAAGAAAGAAACTGGGGAAACTGGGTTGACACAACACTTGCTATCCCAATTCGTGCAATGGAGCTAACTATAGCACTCACTCATTCATCGAGTTGCTGGGAGGATTAAATGAGATAACACAGGTAAAGAATGATAAGCACTCAATGAATGTCAGTTGTTATTAATGATGTTATTTTAATGAGGGTGGCTAGAATTCTAGATAAATAGTAGATGTGAGTTTTTATGCTACATCGTAACCAGCCAACTATAAATTACCTTTCTTCAATTCTCTTATCTAGAGATTGAAGACAATACTCCTTTCTAGCTGCCTTCTTCACAGAAAAAATTCACCGTAATGGATCATGTTCTGAGCACCTACAACGCCCTGGAGAAATACAAGACCCTGCCAACCATTGCTCTCTTCCGGTCTGTGCCTCTGCCATTCTGAGCAAAGCCATGCCGTGGGCCAGTGAAAAGGAGTATGTTGAGTAGTCACTCATTCAGACCTGCATGGTTGCCTGGCAGTTTAAGAATTCAGTGTTGAACTGGAAAGAACAGCCAACTTAACTTTATTGTTTTCCGAGATTCAAACGAACAGTTCACATCGTCTACGAGAGAGGTTCATTGAGATGGCAATGCATGCGTCATCTAAGGAATGGACAGATTATTTTGCTGAGGATTAGCAAGTCATTAGCCTATGAGAGGTTTCTTCACGAGGAGACGCTTCCTCAACATGTACTTGCAAGACTGTCGTGGCTGCTGCTCACCTTAGACTTGATCGCACCTTGACCCAAAGATCCTACTCGGTCTGTGGTTTTGTTAGGTGCCTATAACTTCATTTCCGTGGCAGCCCTCATGCCAAGCATGAGGACCTGTTGTTGAAGGGCATGTCCTGGGAGCAGGTGATCACTCCTGTTAGTATCTCAGAGCAGCTGATTATTCATGATTAGAGCATGACTGTTGACTAAATCATCTGGAGCCATCTGCACCCTGTGACATCAGCATGTGGTTCTATTCTGTCCTGCCTGATTTGAGATGCTTTAGGAATGATGTAACTTGGCAACTGAATCCTAAATCTAAACCTTTTTAGATGATAATCTCAGATCAACAGAGAGTAATACCAATCAACCCATGAATGTAATGTCTCTAACATGTTGATTCTGCGGTTAACACTCAACAATAGAGGCTTTTTTCCAGATTGCTGAAATGAGTTTACAAACTTTAGGTAGCTCAGGACCCCACCATCATATCTATGTAAGACGTTACTTTGATAAATACCATTGCAAAAGGGTCAGGTATTATTTTCTGTTCTCATTGCAAGGATGATCAAAAACAACATTTTGACCACTGTGTTCAGCAGAGCAGTGCAGTCAGATTTGATCTAGTCATATTAGGCTCATGGCATTAGGGAACAGTTCTGCTATCCTTTTTAATGCTGCTTTTGTTTCTGGATAATTAAAATAATATGGGAACCACCTTAATAATATAGCTTGAATCATATTTGTATTGAGCCTACCTTTCACTTTTTCTACCATTCATCCTCAAAAGATCTCTTGCGAGTTATTAACTATTATCTTTATATTTTCCTACATGACATTAAATTATACAATCTTAGAAATGTTACTATATACTTTTTTTCCAGGTTAGTGTTAAAACTTCCCCTTCTAGAAAATTGACTTTTATCCTTACCTTTTATATTTTTTTAATCTTTTGTATATTTTCTTTCTCCTGAGATATTTATTTCCTTTAGCCATTATCATAGTGAACTTTTTTCTGTTTTTTTTTCTTTACTAGTATCTCAAAGGTGTTTTAATTGCTCACTGAAAAACCGTAACAAGAATTTAAACGATATGCCATTTTTGAAGATTAAAATTTAAGAAAATTTCTTTGCACTTAGATTGTGTAACAGTACAAATACAAAAATATTTCTTGGCCTGGCACAGTGGCTCCCACCTGTAATCCTAGTACTCTGGGAGGCCAAGGCGGGAGGATCACTTGAAGTCAGGAGTTCAAGACCAGCCTGAGCAAGAGCGAGACCCCATCTCTACTAAAAATTGAAAAAATTAGCCGAGCAACTAAAAATAGAAACAAAAAATTAGCTGGGCATGGTGGAGCACCTGTAGTCCCTGTTACTTGGGAGGCTGAGGCAGGAGGATCCCTTGAGCCTAGGAGTTTGAGGTGGCCGTGAGCAAGGCTGATGGCATGGCACTCTAGTCTGGCCAACAAAGCAAGAGTCTGTCTCAAAAAAAAAAAAGAAAAGAAAATGTATATATATATATACACACACACACATACACACACAGTGGAGTGCAGTGGCTATTCACAGGCTTGATCACAACAGCCTCAAACTCCCAAGCAATCCTCTGCCTCAGCCTCCTGAGTGGCTAGGACTACCGGAACGTGCCACCACACCTGGCTAAATTATCTCTTTGAACCTCAGTTTTCTTGTCCATAAAATGGGGATGATACCCTTCTCACTCTTTATTGTGACAATCAAATATAATAACAATTAAATGCTTAGCACAGTGTCTGGCATAGCAGAACATAATGGGATGAGGGCAGCGAGATGGGTAATGAGGTGACTGATGGAAAATCGACAGTCGTAGCTGATAATAAATGGTGAATACACATAATTCTGTGCACTGATTTACCATTTCTCCTTCCTTTTTCCATCTATATGGGATCTCGGAGATGAGCAATCTTCTTTCTGGAGGTGGAAAAGACAGACGATTTCACAAGCTCTCTAAGTCCTTCAGGAAACACAGACAAGCATCCCGTGACCTGGAGCAGTGGCTCAGGATTCTGACTCAGACTGACAATCTGCAATGCTCATGGAAGGGAGCCAGGACAAGGCCCCAAACATCTGATTGCTCCACTCTGTGCATCCTTGGCATGTTAAATTGTCAGCAGGCCCTGTGGATATAAAGCTGCCTCAGTCAGAAAACATCTAAGGTCTACATAACAAAGGAAGATTTTTTTGGAGAGAAAAGAAGTCATGGTGCCTGCACACTGCATCAGGGTTTCCCTACGTCACTCTATGTCTATCAGATGGGAGGAGATGACAAAAGAGTGCTCAGCCAACTTTCCCGGCTGAGGCACCTGGTGGGCTAGGGGAGGCTGCTCGTAACTGTGATCTCATATTCACACCAAGCTGCCTTACAACCTTGGTTTGGTTTCCCAGGTATACTCCAGTCCCAATGTCAAGTGGCATATATGGAACTATCCCTATGTAGATTCACCAGAAGATTATTCAATTCCTAAGAGCAGGGACGTGAGACTCTGGAATAGACTCAGCATTCAACAAATATATTACGTACTATGTGCAAACTACTCTGATAAGAATTGCACCAAACCAACCTTGCACCGCCAAGTGCAAGGTGCACCGCCATCCTAACCATGACCCAACCCTGGGTAATCTCATCTTATCATATTGCTTCAAATATTACATACAGTTTAAATACTACAGGCTGATGCCATTTTTACTTCCAATCCCAATTACACCTGAGATCCTTATTCCCGACTGCTACTATACACCAAAAATTTCTCCTTGGCTGCTCCGACAGCATGTAAAACTCAAAATGTTTAAAACCAAATACTTTATATTCTTCCTCTTCTACCCACTGTACCCACAATACCACCTGAAACAACAAAAACCTGCTTATCTTTCATCTGTAACCACTGTATTTAACACCATCATCATCGACACAGACGCCCAAGCTAGAAACCCAAGCCCTCACTGACTCATTTCTCTTTCTGTACCCCTGTCGCACCTAATTAGTAACCAAAGCCTGTTGGTTCTTCCTTCCCAATGACTCTTGAATTTATCCTCTCCTTCCCATTCCCACCACCACTGATAAATGTGGTCCTCATCATCTCAAGCATGGACTTTTGTACTAGACACTAACTGTCTCTGGTTTCTCTCTCTTCCAATCCATCCTTTCCAATAATTACCATATAATCACTTCAGTTTTCTGCTTAGCATCCTTCAAAGACTGTCCATCAACAGTAGAGATCTTCAGACCCCTTGACCTGCTCTTGGGCCCTTTGCTTTCAGCCACTAAGCAGGCCTTCACGCTTCTCTCTCCCGCTTGCAGTACTATGCCACCAACGTAACACACATCCATCCTCTGGGCCTGTGCCCACTCACGGATCTTTGGCCTGGAAGTCTCTTCTGCTGTTATTATTGTTTTTCTTTTCTCAATTTTACCTTATTTATTTAGTTTTTTACAGACAAGATCTCACTATGTTGCCCAGGCTAGTCTCAAACTCCCAGCCTCAAGCGATCTTCCCACCTCAGCCTCCCAAAGTGCTGAGATTACAGGTGTGAGCCACCACACCTGACCTGCTGTTGTTGTTTTTGATCTGAACGTTTCCTGAAAATAGTTCAAGGCCCAGTCTGAGAGTCCCTGATGCCAGCAGGAAGAAAGCACAGTTCTTTCCTCTATGGTTCCATAGATCATGTCATTCACCATCACACACCTGTTCAAATTCACTGAGGGCTGTGGTTCGGTTCTAGTCATATTTGTAGCCCCAGCATCTAGCACACGTAGGCACTCAGCAGACAATGGTGAATTAAACTGAGTTGAATTTTGATAGCGACTGTCTTCTATTTCCAGAAGTTCCTCTAAAAATATGACTCAGGCCTTATATTTAAAAAGTAGCCATAATTCTTATATGTTTTGTCTTTTGTTGACAACTAAAGGCACTGAGCATCCTGCCTGGATCAGGGTTATTCTCTGGCCAATATAAATAAATAGTATTGTGATCGTATTAGTCATATTGTTTAGAACCTGACAAACTTGTCTGACCTAAAACAAACAAAAATTTTTTTTAAAAAGCTCTCTCAGGAACAGCAATGATGCAGTTAACTTTGGCTACCGTTGCGCCTTTCTGAACTATGCCTTCTGGATTCATAATTATAGTCTCTGCTGCTTTAGAGCACCTAGAACAGAAAAATAGTGTGTGACTATGACATGTATTAAATTCTAAAAGGTGTCATGGAGATAATCTGTGAATAACTACTGAATCAATATTTTAAAACAATTAAATTGTTACTTTCCTTTCCTTGTCTCAAATTAAACATTTAATTCACATAAAAAAGTAACAATTTATGTCATTTAAATGATAACAAAGAAGTAACTGTCATTTATTTTATTATATGTGAACATCTGTAAGAAAAAAGTATTATCTTTAAAAACTTGCTCTGGGCTGGGCACGGTGGCTCACGCTTGTAATCCTAGCACTCTGGGAGGCTGAGGCTGGCGGATTGTCTGAGCTCAGGAGTTCGAGACCAGCCTGAGACCCCATCTCTCCTAAAAATACGAAGAAATTAATCGGCCAACTCACAATATATATAAAAAATTAGCCGGGCATGGTGGCTCATGCCTGTAATCCTGGCACTCTGGGAGGCCGAGGCAAGAGGATCGCTCAAGGTCAGGAGTTCAAAACCAGCCTGAGCAAGAGTGAGACCCCATCTCTACTAAAAAAACACAAAGAAATTAATTGGCCAACTAAGAATATATAGGAAAAAAATTAGCCGGGCATGGTGGCGCATGCCTGTAGTCCCAGCTATTCGGGAGGCTGAGGCAGAAGGATTGCTTGAGCCCAGGAGTTTGAGGTTGCAGTGAGCTAGGCTGACACCACAGTACTCTAGCCCTGGCAGAGTGAGACTCTGTCTCAAAAACAAAAACAAAAACAACTTGTTCTGCATTGGTACTTTTATATTTACACCTATCTTCTGAATGATATCAGTTTTCAAAAAAATGTAGATTACTATGATGAATTCTTGCTCTAACAACAGTTATTGATTAATGATTGAAATACCAATGATCTCGAAAGGGGATGCCAATTATTGCTAAATATCTGTGGAAGACAATGGTGCTGTGCATGTCTAGAGAATTAGGAACATTGTCTTGCTCAATCCATTTGCAGTCAATGAGCTCATCAGCTAAATCTGATGGACTGACAGAGAACCCAAACATGAGGAAGGAACAATAATACACTGACGAAGACAGTATGTTGGTTTGCTCAGAGCAGTCAGACAAGGAAGGGCATCAAGCCAAGTCCAGAGATTCAGGCCAGACTCCAAATGAGCTCTAGCTAACAAGACAATATCTCTTGCTTCCAAGCCCATGAAATTTATATAAACAAGAGGATGTGGCCGTTGTGGTGTGTTCCCCAAGCATCCCTCATTTAGCTGAGGCTTGAGCAGCTATATAATTCCACAGCCAGACAATGGAGGGAGGATCCTAATCTTAATCTCAGGGCCACAAGATTTAGAGGGATCCACAGCAAATCCAAGAATCTGTTAGTTTTCCTCATTTAGCCAAGAGGTCTAGAAAAGAACTTTTCTCTCACCAAAAATGACACCCTGATTTAGATTCCAGTCCTAGATCTGATTTGGGCAAGTCCTTTAACCTCTCAATACCTCATTGTGGAAATAATGGTTTTAAAAAATCCCTACCTAGCTTATATCATTTTACAGATCCAATCACATAAGTTGTTTTAAGAGTCTATTAAATTTCAAAGTGCGGTATAGAGGTACAATGGTAGTTTGGCATCTACCTTACTTTCCTCTTTCAATCCTTCATCAAATATTGATTACCTACTACTGTGCCAGGCGCTGTTCTCAGTGACCCCAATGGACATATATATCCTCCAGGAGCTTTCATTCTGGAAGGGAGATTCCGACAGTAAACATACAGAGGACCTTATACAGTGAGTTGGAAAGTCATGAGTGCTATGGAATAGAAAAATAAGAGCATGGAAAACAGGTTGGGTTGGCAGTGCAGTAGAGACTCTGATATTTTTTAAAAAGTGAGAAGGGAAGACCTGAATGTGAGCAAGAGAGACATGTGGGCTTGTAGGGGAAAAGTTCTCCGCAGAGGAGAAGGCCAGAGAGGGCCAGACCAACAAGAAAAGCAGAGGGAACGAGTAGGCCAATAGTAGGAGTAGTCAAAGACGTAGTCATCTGACTCTGACTTTGAGAAGTTCCTTCTGCCTGCTGGGCTGAGAACAGACTTTAGAGGCAAGTCTGGGAAGAATGGGCCCAGTCAGGGCCGGGTGTGGTGGCTCACGCCTGTAATCCTAGCACTCTGGTAGGCTGAGGTGGAAGGATAGCTTGAGCTCAGGAGTTAGAGACCAGTCTGAGCAAGAGCGAGACCCCGCCTCTACTATAAATAGAAAGAAATTAGAAAAACAACTAAAAATAGAAAAAATTAGCCGCACATGGTGGCGCATGCCTGTAGTCCCAGCTACCCAGGAGGCTGAGGCAGGAGGACTGCTTGAGCCCAGGAGTTTGAGGTTGCTGTGAGCTAGGCTGACGCACTGGCATTCTAGCCCAGGCAAGAAAGTGAGACTGTCTCAAAAAAAAAAATGAAAGAAAAAGAATGGGTGCAGTCAGGAGGCAATGGAGCAGTGATGGCTTGGAGCAGCATGATAGTGGCGGGAGTGTTGGGATGTGGTCAGTTTCTGGTTATATGTGAAAATAGAACCATCAGGATTTCTGGATGGATTAAATGCATAGGATGAGAGACAGAAAGAGAGGAGTTAAAAAAGACTCAAAGGGTTTGGGCATAAGCCACCAGAAGAAGATGCAGACCCAGCAACAGAGATGTGCTGGTACTGCGGGGAGCTGGAACTCCTCTCTCTTTTTTCCTTCTAGTTGCCAGAGCATCATTCTACAAGTGTAAAACTATAGACAGAGGAACAAAACTGATATGATCCTACTTGGTGACGGCCAGGAGGGACTGGCCACTTAGAACACTTCATCTCTCTGGACCTCAATTTTCCCAGTTGTAACATGAGATAAGTCAACTGGATAAGGGTGAAATTCCTTTCTAGCTGTTAAATTCAACAACGTAGATACTGCAACCAATTCTCACACTTGCTGATTTCTTTCTGATATATTTTTCTGAAAAAAAAAAGTCTCAAAAGAAAATCCAACTTTGGCCAGGCATGGTGGCTCAAACATCTGTAATCGTAGCACTCTGGGAGGACGAGGCAGAAGGATTGCTTGAGGTCAGAAGTTCCAGACCAACCTGAGCAAGAGTGAGACTCCGTCTCTATAAAAAAAAAAAGAAAGAAACATACATATATGTGTATAGATATATAAAAGAAAATTCAACTTTAAAAATTACTTTTTGGTTTAAAACAAAAATTATTTTTTAATCAAAGTTTGAACCTCAAGAAACCATTTTTGATAAGACAGTATCTTTAAAATAAAAATAAGTGTGTCCTGCAATTGTTTATACAGTACTTTGTTCCAGGGAGGTACATGGCTAATCAGGAAACATATTTCTTATGTCATATTTAATCAGAAGTTTTGCTCACAAGGTTAAATTATAGCACACGTTCTGTGTCATTGTGAAAACATTCCCTTTGACTTTAATGGACCATGGGTGGGCTAGAAATGCTTCCAAGGCTGCATGAAAGGATATTCACCTCTTGTAGATTCTTGCTGTCTTCCTCCGATGATTTTTCATTTCCCCTTGACAATGGTACTATTGATAACATTGGTCCAGAAGGCGAAGAAGTCACCAGTGAAAGATGAAGATTGAGCATCTGATTCTAACAGCCCGATGCTAGAGAGGAATACAATACAGGTTGAGCACACAAAATTCAAATTTTTTGAGTGCCCACATTACGCCACAAGCGGAAAATTCCACGCACACAAGTCAACACAAACCTTGTTTCATGTACAGAATTATTTAAAATCTAGTATAAAATTACTTTTAGACTATGTATATTATATAAAGTGTATATGAAACATGAATGAATTTTGTTTAGACTTGGGTCCCCTCCCCAAAATATTTCATTATGCATACGCAAATATTCCCAAACCAGAAAAAAATCTGAAATCTGAAACATATCCGGCCCCAAGCATTTTGGATGAGGGATAATCAACCTGTATAAATTATGCACGAATGAATTTAATTTAAATCCATGGATAATCTCTTAAACTTTGTAGCCCACAAATGCACCATCTCTCCTTCCCCACAACATTCCATCAGAGCCAGGGAACGTCGTCATCATCATCATCATCATCAGTCCATGAGTGCTAACCACATGCCAAACTTTGTGCCAAGAGTTGTCATGACTTTTAATGCTCACAACTACCCCACGAGAGTACCACCATTATTTCCTTTCTCAGAGTGGGTGGAATTCATCCAGAACCTCCTAACCCCAATCCCGAACTCAATGGTGCAGTGAAAGGGTTCGGGTTGGGATGGAGATTAAACGGATGTGCATTTATTTCAAAGCACTGTGTTACTACCATCATCGTTTGTCTTATAAGCTCATCCCTGCCCCTCTGCTTGAGGGCAGAGGCCAGAATCCGTGCATCACCGGCATTTTGCAAGCCGGTCACCTTTTCCAAGCCAGAACCAACGGGAGGCCCGATGGAAGCTCCAGGAATAACACCTAACCTATCTTGTTCTTCGGGTTTCCCCAGCGCCCACAGCAGAGCCTGGCATACCGTAGGCACACCATAAATGCTCCCTGAGTAAATGAGGGTAAATAAAGGTGATCCACGGGGCGAGCGAACAAAACCGGGGGCAGGTGAGAGGGGGCCGCCGAGGCGGTACTCAGGTACCCAGGCAGACACTTCCGAGACGCCCCGTCCCTCCCTTCTCCCTCGCAGCGAGCGACGCCGCGGTTCGCCGCCCCACGCCGGCGCCGGGACCAACCACACCGGTGCCCGCAGAGAGAAGCAGCGGGACGACTGCGGACCCCGGCGCACGGCGAGGACGGCGAAGGCGCATGCGTGGCGTGGCGCGTGCGCGGCGTGAGGGGCCGGCTGCACGCACGCACGCACGCAGGTTCTCCCCGGTCACACTCATCGTACGCGCTTCCCTCATCATACCCGAGGCGCACATGCTCCTGCTCAGAAAGTCACGTTCCGCATCCTCACCCCAAGGCCGTCCGCGTCCTCACAGACCTGCGGACACGTACACTCGCTCCGTGCGCCGTCACGCACACGCTGATTCTCACGCCCCTGCACACTCAGCCCCGTTCATCCTCCCACACTCTCCGCACGCGCTCTCGAGGCCTCTCGCCCCCGCACGCGTACGCATGCGCGCGACTCACGCACGGGCGGCCGCCTCGGGCTGGCGCATGCGCACCTGTCGCGGAGGGGATACGCCGAGCGTGGCCGCGGGTCTGGTGGGGACTTGGTGGCCTTTGTACCGGGGTTTCTTTTCAGGTTGTGGGGTCAGTGCGATCGCTTAGGTTTCCTTGATTTTCCGGTGAGAAATAAGCCAGTAAGAGGAGACCGAGTCCCAGGGAAAGAGACGCGAGGAAGGGAGGAGGTTGCGGTTCTCGAGTTGTGGGAGCCAGAGCGCGGACGCCGGAGAGAACTTAGCGCGGTCCTAAAGTCAGTTTACCCTCATCCGGAGAGCGGCCTCTCGGGCCTCACAGCTTCTGCTTCGCTGGCCTTGACCAGACGTGCGGTGGGGGCAGGGGGCGAGTGAGGATGGACCTTGGACCGAGCCCCGGGGCCCGCGCAGCACCGTGTCCCTGTGGCCCGGGTGAAAAGGGGCTAAGCGTCAAAAACTTCGGTTTGAACCCTCCCTCTGCCACTTTCAAGCTGTGTGGCCTTCGGCAAGTTGCACAGTGTCTCAGAGCCTCAGTTTCCCTATTTAAAACATGAGGAATCAGTCATTCAACAAGTATTAATTGTGCTCCTAATATATGCCGGCTCTGGGCTGGACGTTTGATGTACACTGGCGATTAAACAAAACAAACTGCCCAAGCAAAGTTTGCAGTCAACCGGGGGAGGGACCCAACTGGCGATTAAATGAAACATCAGGCGTATGTATTGATTATGATGAGGGCTTTTGAATTAAAGAATAAGATAATGCTTTCATCCGTTCCAAATGTTTTTCAGTGCTTACTATGTTCTGGGTGCAGGTGAATAAAAACAGTCATTTAATACCCTCATCCTAATTCCACTCTGGGCCCCTTCTGTTGTAATGGGCACTTTGGACTGGCCCTTGGAACCTTTAATACATAGGAAGACAACGCTAACCAAGGAGTGGACGATAAACAAGTAACTAATAAAAGCACCTACTTCCCTGGGTCGTTGTGAGAAATAAATGATGCATTAAAGTATTAACTTTAATGCCAGGTATATAATAGATGTTCAATAAATGCTAGGTGTTACTAGGAGGTAGTATTGCCTAGTGCCTAAGACTCCCCACATCAGATGGAGTCTGAGTCCTGGCTCTGTCATGTAGCTGTGTGACCTTGCTTATCTCTTTGAACTTGAATAGTTCAAATAGGGTTAGGAACATTTTGAAAGTTAAGAGTGCAGTCCCAAGTGGGGATGTCTGGGCCTTTGATGGGGGTGGGAGTGGGAGGAGGGGAAGGTTCCCCTGGTAGGCCAAATTGATGAAGCTGGTGAACACAGGTATGCCCAGAAACCGAGGGCTAAAGAAAACTCTGGTTCGGGTGTCAGGCTGCAGGTAAGTCTTAGAGGGAGAAACTCAGCCTGGAAAAGGCCTGCGGGGATGGAAAAATGATTGGGCAGTGGCTCTGGCTTCCTGGTTCCTGGCTCCTGGCTGCGGAGCTCAGGGCCTCTGACACCTCATGCCCAAGCTTCAAGGGCCCATGCAGCTGCAGGTTCCGGATAATCAGATAATAATAAAACCAACAAGAGACACTATGAGCTCTTACCGGGCCCTGAGCTAGGCAGTCATTCTCTGTATTTCATAGATGCAGAAACTGAAATTCTTTCTCCACTCTCCTTGGCCTGCTTTCAGTTCTTGCAGTTATCCAAGAGGAACTCTCTGAAGCTCTCATGGGTGCCCAGAACTCATTTGCCATCCTTCTTTCTCAGGCAAACACCGGCTTGTCCAGCAGGTCTACGTTCAAATGTCACTTCAGGCTTCAATTTTTATCCACTCCCAGAACCTTGGAAACTCCCTGGGGACATGGAGCCTAGCGTATAGTAGGAGCTCAACACACACTTTCCAATTACCAGAAATGACTGACTGAGGCTCAAAGAAGTTAAGTTACTCTCTTCAGGTTCTAGAATAGGAGAGTGTAAGGGGTACGATTTATCAGCCATTTCTCTACTCTCACCTGCATCAGAACCACATAAAGAGTTTGGGGTTTATTATTATTATTATTATTCTGATCTGGCCTCTCACATCGTTAAGTCAAAATGTCTAGGGCGTTGGTATTTTTATAAAGCTCTCCAGGTGATTTTTGTTGGTGAGCAAGGTTGAAAACCAGAAAGGCTGGATTGCTAAAACATCATAAAGGATCAGTCTCCTTTGGGTAACATTAATAGAAACAGTCTTGACCCCCATAACCAAGCAGCAATTTTGGCTGGAATGCTTTCAGCAAATTTAGAACAAGGGAGTGGGAAGTTCGTATGCATGTGAATAATTCAGCCCTCCCCCGACACTCGCTTCCCTCCCCACACCCACACAAAAACCACCGTCCCTGAATAGGTAGTAAAAAATAGTAAGTGCCTGGGGAATTGGAGAAGGAGGGAGGGAGGTGGAGCATTTGCTTCAATTATCCGGATAATTGTTCCCCACCTCAGGCCAT
The DNA here is from genome assembly GCA_963574885.1 of Lepilemur ruficaudatus. Taxonomy (NCBI): domain Eukaryota; kingdom Metazoa; phylum Chordata; class Mammalia; order Primates; family Lepilemuridae; genus Lepilemur; species Lepilemur ruficaudatus. Next base: position 27,306 of record CAUYRT010054321.1, on the reverse strand, counting down.
TGTTACTGAAATGAAACAATATTCTATTGGATACTGTCTTGGCCTTTTCAGGCCTGCTCCCCGCGGCGCCTAGCACACGCTGGGCACCGAGTAGGCACTCGATAAATTTTATTCTGATGACAGAGGAGAGCTCTGAGGGTGGGAGAGGAATGCCTTGTTAGGCTTGAGGATTTGGGGGGGGCAAATATTAATTAAGGTGAAGTGGGAGCAGAGGGCTACGTGGCAGGCATTCAGTGCCTTCAAAACCCTTTCCCGAGGGCCTCAAGACTGGGCTGCTTCTGAAATTCTGAGCCAACCACCCCCCTCCTCCTTCTCAGGGCCGAATTGAACCCTTGCAACTGTGGCGAGCACAAAGGGGAATTCACGTTTCTCAAAGGCCCCTCTGCTCTGAATAAACACCAGGGAGAAGCAAGATCATTTTTGGTGGTGCATGAGCACAGGGCCCGAAGCCTGCCCTCTCTCTGGAAGGGCCTCGCCTGGCCTCGCATTAAAAGTAACAATACTGGGGCAGCTGAAGGGAAGCCCAGCTCCTGAGCCCCCCCATCACTCAGCCAGCACAGGAATGTGGGGTCTAACTCCCAATCGCCCTCTTTCATCTCAACCCACAGCTTTTCAAGAGAAGCTCGAGTCCTCTGTGAGTGCGTATTTGCTAATTGCAGCCTCGGCTTTAATGAGATTCTTTTAACTCCCCCAAGCTCGTTCGCAGGTTATAGCCTTATCTGGGGACCCACGTTTTCCACTCTGGCTACACACCCTGTGAACAATCGCCTCTCCAGAGCCTGAAAGGAGAGCGAGCAGCGCACCATTTCTGCTGAATGCACGTCTCAGTTCCTCCAAGGCTGGCGGGCTTTTGATGGCCACAATGCAAGTTACGCCCAGAGAGTGTCTCTTTGGTCAGATCGACAACGCTTGGCTTCACGTTTGCAAGTTAAACGGGTAGAAACCCGGCCGAAACTCCCACGCCAGACGCCGGGGACGTTTCCCTCCGCCCTTCTCAGAGCAGAACTGGGGAATGGGCCTGGGTGGAGGGAGGAAAGAAGGGAGAGGTAGTTGCGAGGAGGGGGTGGGGGAGAAGAGAGTCCTGCTTCTCAGCAGCTATCTAGAAGAAGAAAGGGGGGGGGGACGGTTTTCTCTGGCATTTCTTTATTTTTGTTTTTTTTTTTTCATTTTGCTTTGTTGGCAGCTTTGCCCAAACAAAAAAAAATAAAATGAGAGCGTTTTCTTCTTGTCTTCACCTAGGTAGCTGCTTTCCTCCAGCCCCTGAAAATGTGACTCCTTCATAAAATCAAAATTTATGATTATTCAAATGTTGGGGACTGTGAAAAGAGAGGAAGAAAGAGAGAAAATTAATATTGCAGCTGTTCTTCTGATTAATGAGAGATAATTGCTCATGAAAAGTCACCCCTGTGGCATTTTGTTGTCTCCTGGATCTTTGTTCTTTTCCACTATTATTGAGGACTTTCTTGAAGACTAAGCGGTTCTTTTCAATTTTTGGGTATTCAGAAAGGGTTGCCTGGTTACAGAGAATGGGGAAATCTCGGGCTATATCGGGTAAGATGTGCCACAGACAGCAATATCACAATGCCACTCGGAGAAAAGGATGGATACAAGTTAACGATGCGCTTTCAATAAAACATTCATAGACTTGTTCACGCTTTGATAATGACCTCATTAAAGGGAGCTGGGGGCAAGTAAGTCCTGTCTCCTGTTTGTGTTCGGCTAACAAAACCCAGCTTTGAGATCATTCATCGCTTTGGAAACTAATATGAAATCAATGTAAGAGGAGCAAATAAATCCGAGGCGGCCCCGCCAACGCCGGGGCTGTCCCGCCCTGCTTGCGAGCCTCCGTTTGGAGCTGGAGAACCATGTGGGCAAACGCCGAAACCGAGGGGAAAAAAGGACTGGGGATGAAAGAGGGGGGCACTTTGGGGGGCGCGGAGGGAGGGGCAAAGTGGGAGTCACAGGCTGAAAAAAAAATACGGCTAAGCACATCAACAGGTCAGAGAAATCTGGGGCCTGTTGAATAAGCAATGTTAAGTCCCCGCCCTTTGCTTTCCCTGACTTTGCCCCTGAAAGGAGGAAGAAAGAGAAATGAGACAGAAATGTGGGGTTCAAGTCAGGTGCCATGGCAGAGGGGGTGAGAAACACTAGAAGACCTTTTGCAAGCTGGGAATAAGAATTCAAATCTCCAGCCTGAGCTGGAAGGAAACTGCTCACCCAGGCTCACGTTGGGGAGTCCAGAGGCAAGAAGGCCCTGCCTCTGCTGTTCTTTTCAGAACGGCTTTGATTTTTTTTTTCTAAGTTGACAGTAAGGGTGGGGTGCCCTGGCCAGAAGGAGGTGGGGAGAATAATTTTGTTACCTTCGCATTTGTGACACTGTCTTGCACTCAAGGAACATAAAACCATCCTCTTATCATCCCCGAGCAAGAGGGAGGGAATCAAAGGATTTCCCCCTTCCCTTAAAAGAACTAATTTTCTCCTTGAATTATGAAAGTAATGGCTTAGGTAACAGCCTGTACTCTGTACCCGACTGCTTAATACCGAATAAATCCTTCCACGTGGCTCCCCGAGTCGTGGCAATTAGAGCTCATTATAGGCTCATAAGAGCTCTCATTTTGGGGATTACTTAATGGACGATGAAATTTTATCAGACAGAATCACTGAGAAATAAAATCGTGCGGCGGCACAGGCACCGTGGGCACACGCCAAAGGTCTGTGTACTCGCTCATGGGAGAAAGCTGGGCTCGGGGTCTCCTGCTCCAAGCAGGTTCCGGGCACTTCTGCGCTGGGGAACAGTAGGGCTGGGGACAATGCTGCCCAGGGCCAAGGAGGGTAGGCTTCCTTTGTTGGGGTCGGTGGGTAGGCAGGTAGGGTGGGCTTCTGCCGTTGGGGGCTAGATTCAAGGACAGAGGAGGGAGAGAGGAAGAGAGACACAAAGATCCAAACAGAACTAGAAAGAGGAGTCAGAGAAGACAGAGATTATGCAAAAACATGACCCCAAACTACTTGTTCTTGGTGGGCTCAAGCAATTAACCAAGTACCCTAAGGGTGAGTTTCTCAGACACGTTCCTTCTTTCAGCCTCAGTCTGGCCGGGCTGCTACCCTTGCAGCCCTTAGCAACCCTTTGGACCCTTCATCTTTCTCAAAATTCCTTGGCACTGTAAACCAGATGTTGCCATAGTCAGACATAAATTGAATGAGATGCTCAAGCCTCCTGTATAATTAAGATTCTCTAAAATGATCTGCACATGAGTGCAATTTCTATCGAATTAGCATAGAGGTTCTTCCTGTGAACACACCCCAAACCACTGGGAACATTGTGACCCAAACTGTCAGCCCCAAACACACTGTGGGTAACCTACCTAACTCAGAGGAGGAAAAATGAGAAAGCGATTACTCTCAAAGAGGATATACGCATACATTTTTTTTTGCACAAAATGAATCAGGGAAATTGAGTCACCTATTTGGATAATTTAGACCTGTAAAAAAACATACCCTGCTATTAAGCTTCTCTCAATTATTGAGCTCCAAGTCTTCTTCCTGGGGTTGGAATGATTTCAGGGGCTGCCTGGATTCTCCTGTCAAGAGCAAGGGTGGGCTAGGGAGAGGCTGAGCGTCCGCAAAGGCTGCCTCAGCAAGCCTTGTGCTACAAAAGTAGTTACAGCTGAGCTGCCCCACGTTAAGCCCTGAGACTCCTTAATTGTTGTCACAAGATGTTGGATTAGCACATTTCTGGAATAGCTGTCTGTTTACACTCCAGAGACCCACCATCCACTAACCGCTTTCTAATTGAATTCTAATCACATTCAAATAGCTCAATAACCAGCCTCAGCTGCAATTCATAAAACTTTAATTGCTATCCATAAATCCTGGGCTCCCCAGAGCGGGGCATCCCCACAACCCAATTACTTCTCTGGCCGGCAAGAGATGGAGAGGGGAAGACAGAGAAGGAGGACAGAGAGACAGAGCCGTGCCTCCAGCTAGTGCTCTCGGTGGAGAGAGAAGCTTCTTAGCACCATCGTGAACTCAGGACTGAAGTTAACTGTTGTGGGGAAAGGATCAAAGTTGTAGCTGCTACCTAGCCTCCCTGCTCCTTTGGCTGCTTTTCTGCAGGGGGAGAGGAAGAGAGAAAACTGTCACCTCTGCTGCCTTGCCCAAAGATCAATAGCCCCAACCTCGGTAGCCGCCTTCACTCACATAGCTAGGGGCACAGAAGTCTTCCAGGGACCGCATCATCCAGAGATGTTTCCTTTCCTAATCTATTTCTCCTAGCTGGAGGCAGGATTCCTTAGGTGACTCCATCCCCTTCATCCTTTCTGGGCTTTTGGGAAGCAGAGGAAAGAGTGCTTCCTGGTTAGCCTCACCAGCTACCCAAGCACAGTGAAACTGAGAGGGGCGTGAGACCACCAGATTCTAAGCAAAGGTCTTCTCCACTCTCTGCCCAGTCTCCTCCTGGAGAGCTGGTGTTTGGGGTCCTCTTTCCAAAATCTTTGGGATGGAGTTCGTAGGGTTGGGCTGGAAATGCGGTGGTGACACCACTTGCAGAAAGAAACGGGGACTCTTCAACATCTCTCTGGGTGGCAGGGGAGAGCTGCGGATTAGAAAGGGCACATGGAGGGGTCGTTGGTCTGAGTGGCCCTCATGGTGGCCCTCCTAAGTACAAAGACACTTTAAAACTTCCTAGCATCAGAATGAAAAGCTTGGCGGCTTCTTAGCTGGGAGGCCTCCGTGTTACGCTGGATGTGTAGTGAACTAACCACTTGAATGACCTTGGCTAATCCCAAAGCTGGGGGACAGGAGTAGATGTGATCGTGACCCGAGCCGCGCTCAGGGACTGGAGGGATGTCGGTCCAACGCTTGCACAGCACTGCTCCAAACCGCAGGCCTCACACTTCACCACGCCGCAGCCACCGCTGGCACAGAGTTGCCGGGAACCCTAGGCATTCCCATTAAAAAGGCCTCCAAGTCCCCACCTGGTGCGCGCTGTGGCAGGGCGAGGGCAAGAGTTGGGCTGGGGCCCAGGCTAGGCATGAGGGATGCAGCGCAGAGATTTCTCGGGAAAGCGTGGAGAAAGAGGGGGAGGAGGCCGGCCTCCCCGGGAAATTAACAAAACCTACACTTTGCAAAGTCTCCCCCCTCTCCTGCCCTCCCCCGCGTTCTTCCCTGCCGCGCGCCCGCCCCTCCTCGCCGCTTCTGTTGTGACTCGGGCAGCCTATCCCGAGGGTGGGGAGCTGCCGAGGAGCCTGAGCCGAGCGGTACTCCGCAGCATCACGTGCCGGGGTGGGGGCTATAAAATCCCGGAGCCGGGGCGCCGGGCGGGGGACGTGAGGACCAGCCCTCTCCGGGGACCCCTTTGTTCCGGGCCCAGACTCCTACACCTTTGCGTCCCCAAGGGTTTGACGGCCGGCGTCCACGCAGCTCCGGGGGCAGAGCTCAGAACGCCAGAGGGGAGGGGTCGCCGCGGCCGGCCGGGCCCCGCAGCCACCCAGCCCTCCCGACATGTCGCGCTCCTTCTATGTCGACTCGCTCATCATCAAGGACTCCTCCCGGCCTGCGCCCTCGCTGCCTGAGCCGCACCCGGGGCCGGATTTCTTCATCCCGCTGGGCATGCCGTCCCCGTTGGTGATGTCCGTGTCCGGGCCAGGCTGCCCGTCCCGCAAGAGCGGCGCTTTCTGCGTGTGCCCTCTCTGCGTCACTTCTCACCTGCACTCCTCTCGGGGGCCCGTGGGCACCGGCGGCGGGGGCGCAGGAGCCGGGGGTACCGGGGCTGGGGGCAGCGGGGCGACTGGGGGTGCCGGGGCCCTGCCTCTGCTCAAGAGCCAGTTCTCTTCGGGTCCAGGGGACGCGCAGTTTTGCCCGCGGGTGAGCCACGCGCACCATCACCACCATCAGCCCCAGCAGCCCGGCTCAGCCGCGGCGGCGGCAGCGGCAGCGGCGGCGGCAGCGGCGGCCGCGGCGGCCTTGGGGCACCCACAGCACCACGCACCTGTCTGCGCCGCCACCACCTACAACGTGGCGGACCCGCGGAGATTCCACTGCCTCACCATGGGTAGGGCGGGGGCTTTGGGTACCGGTGCGCTGCGCCTTCAGTGCTCCCGGGAGCAAACTTTCCGCCTCCAGAGGAGGAAGTGGGAGCCCGGGGGCGGGGTGGGGAGGAAGGAGGGGCTTTTAGTGCGACAGCGGAATCGTCCCCAGAAGTTCCACGCAGGTGGGAGTTGGCTTGCCAACCTCTCCACGCAGCCCCGTGCGCCTCAGTCCGGGTGCGGGTGCTCAGTATCGCGTAATATCGGGGTCTTGGGGACCTCGAACGTGACAGCAGTGAAACTCCAGTTAACTGCTTCAGGTTTGGGTGGGTGTGTTTGAACTTAAGTGCGTCATCCCCGCATCTGGCTGGCTAAAGCGTTCTGATGTTTTCGGCTAAGCCTGCACGCCTCTCCGTGGGGCTCTAAGCGAGACGATCATGCAGAGCAAGTCCCCACCCCTCTGTAATCCTCTGGCTTTACGTCCCACGCATCAAAGGCTTTCAATTGCTTTGAGCATCTCTTTCCTCCCCAGCCAACGACGCGCCGTGCGGGAAACGGGAAAGGATACAGGTGGGCTTCGCGGGTGGGTCCCTGAGAGGGGTCCTTTCCAAAGGATGGCACGTTGGCTGGGGGCGGCTCGAGCCTCACCTCTCTGTCCTCTCTCGGTCGGTTCGCAGGAGGCTCCGACGCCAGCCAGGTACCCAACGGCAAAAGGATGAGGACAGCGTTCACCAGCACTCAGCTCCTAGAGCTGGAGCGAGAGTTCTCTTCCAATATGTACCTGTCTCGACTCCGGAGGATCGAAATTGCCACGTACCTCAACCTGTCGGAGAAGCAGGTGAAAATCTGGTTTCAGAACCGCCGGGTGAAGCACAAGAAGGAGGGGAAGGGCACGCAGAGGAACAGTCACGCGGGCTGCAAGTGCGTTGGCAGCCAGGCGCACTACGCGCGCTCGGAGGACGAGGACTCCTTGTCGCCGGCCTCCGCCAACGACGACAAGGAGATTTCCCCTTTATGAGGGAAGGCCGCCTACCCCCCTCACGACGTGGGCTCCTGGCAGCCCCAAGCAACTCCAACGTGGGGTGGGGGTGGGGTGGGGATCCAGGGGCCCAAATCCTTTCCGATCACAGTGATCCCATCTGGAGAAGAAACAAGTGAAGTCCCGGAATACACAGCCGAGCCTGACCCTCGGGTCTCCTTCTTGACCTGTTTATTTGGGACTCCACTCCAAGTTTATAGATTGTTTTTAAACAATGTAAATAACCTAGAATTCAACTCAGTCTCATCTTGTATCAAAGGAAAAACAGGGTTGCTTGAAGTTTAACACTGTCTGGGGGTTTTTGAAAGCGGGTGCCATTTCCCCATCCCTGCTGTCTTTCAGAACCTGATGGGAACACAGGGTTTCTTGATTATTTTCTGTTGTTGTTGTTGTTTTAAAATGAAAACATTGACGTTGCAAATAATTTAGAAAACCAAGCCCTGTAGGCCTTGCTTTCTGAAATTTTGTCTGGGGAGAGTTTAAGATCCAAGCCGCTGGAAGTCCCTTTGTATGTGAATAGTTTTACATAAAATTTATATTTATATTTATTTAAATAAATGAAACAAAATCAAGATTTTAAAGTCGTGATTTTGCTCTCCTATTCTCTTCCCCTCCCCTCCCCCATGTTTAGGAAAAGGCTTAGACAGAAAAAAAGCTGTCTGAGAACTTAGAGGAGAATGTTGACCAGAACTTGGTAATGTGAGTCTCTTTTGGCTGAGGGCGTTTGTGGCTCTATAGGTTTTCTGTGTAACAGCAACTTCTTACAAGGAGGTATCTTTAGTCATAATGCCACCTACCAGGCAGTCCCCCTCTGTCCTCAAAACAAGCACCTCCTCACAGCTGACAGGACCAATCACTCCATTTAGGGTGATACTGACAATTAATGACAGGTAAAACTTTTATGTAGCAAGGAAGGGTGGAAATCCCTCACCTATTGTTTACTTTCTGTGGCAGTTCCTCACCCCGCCCCCTCCTTTCTTCTTCCTCTTCTCTCTCAGGACCAAAACTTGAACTATGTAAAGGAATTTGCATAGTGAGGACAGTTCTAGAAACAGCAACAATCCATCAGACAGGTTAGAAGCAAACACGTAGAAACTTAGAAACGATGCTGCGAGTGACTAGAAATGTTCCTGGTTGTCTGGACAGCTGGGAAATTAGCTGGTTTCTCTCCATGCTGAGAAAATAAAGGACAGGGAAGTATTCTGTCCCAAAATTTACAATCTCCCTTTTTCAAAACAGCCCAGATGCCTCTGGACCCTTGGTTGTTTTGTTTTGTTTTTTCCTGGTCTCCCTCACTTAAACCTTCCTTCTTTTCTTTTCTTTTGTTTTCTTTTCCTTTCCTTTCTCTTCCTTCCTTCCTTCCTTCCTTCTTTCCTTCCCTCCTCCTCCTCCTCCGTTTTCTCTTTTCCTTGTCTTTTTTTTGATGTACACTTCCTGATTCTGACCATTGGATTGGCTTCCTTCTAATCCCTCCCTCTTGCCTAGCAGAGTCAACTCCTGCAAGCCCGGTGCAGAGGAAACTTGCTTCTAGCTCTTTCCTCAGCAGGGCAACCTGGCTCTTTCCCCGGTGCAGCCTGGGCCTGACGTCTAAGGGAGAGAAGTGAAGAAGCTGGAAACACGGAAACCAGGAGGTCTCACTCCCTGCAAGCTGAGTCCCACCAACACCCACGGTGTGATTTCTGATTGCTTTCTATAAAGATGCCACCCACTAGATTCAAGCTACAGGCGATTGTTTACAACACGCACACACAATTTCTTTAGGTCTAATTTACTTTAGGAAGGTCGGAACTGGTGAGGTTTCACCAGGTGCTGCTGGGCTAGTTTGAGGAGAAAGCAGGGAGACTGTGACCACGGTTTCCCCTGGGTGTTTCGCTCCCCACCGGTTCTTCTCCCCGCCAACACACTCGGGGAGGCTCGGGAGAAGGAAAATCCATCTATCAGACCCCCAGGCCCGCCAACTCCCATTCTCGCACCGGCGGGGCAGGAGGGAGGAGGGACCGCTCTGCGTCTTGCTGAATGGGGAGCTGCCGCCGCTTTGTGCGACGGGCTGGGCTGACCCAAGCAGAGGTCCGGGGCAGCCGACTCCCCTGCCGGGCCTCGGGATCGCTTTCCTCCCATCTCTCGCTCACATAGCCCCAGGCCGAAAGGGAGGAGGCGCAGGCCCACTGCCTTTCCTACCCACCCTGTTTCCCTTCTCCCCAAGAAACAAGCTTCTCCGCGCGCGGGGACAGAGGTGGGAGGAAGGGAGTTCGCAGGCGCAAAGAACAGGCGTTGGAGGAGAATAATTCCTTCGCAGGAAATCAGAAGGACAAAAGAGTCCCTCCTGCCGCTCTCTGTGCTCCGGCCCAAAGCGAAGCCTCATCTGGGCATTGGGCAGACCCCTCCGGCCCCCTCCCATCTGCACCCGGCCCTCTGCCGCCCGCGCTCTGGTCCCGCCCTACCTCAAGTCCATGACCCGTCTAGACCCCCGCCTCCGAGCCTCGCCCTGGTCCCCGACCCCAGGCCCTTGCGCCCGGACGGTGGAACCACGCACTTGCAACACCTGGTGTGCGGCGGCCAGACGCGGGGCCAGCCCTCCTTGGCTGATTTTGGTCTGCTTGGTGGCCCCAGCCCCTCTCGCTCTGATCTTCGGGAAAATTCCCTAGGAAAGGAAGAATAAACAATGCGTTTCTCTTCAGAGGCGAAAAGATTCAGGTAAAGATACCTATTTACACTTGGGACACTCCGTAAAAAAAAAAAGATTCCCCAGAGTTGCCAGGGAGGTCCTCCTTCCAAGACATTCCATGCTCTGCTGGACCTTTTTGTTACTTTCCGAATGGAGTGTGAGGTCTCCTACTCTACTAGGATAGACTGTACACTCTCCCCAGCCTCACCCCATCAAAAAAATCAGTTGATGTTTTTCAAGTTTTCTTTGTGAGTCTGGAATCTGTCTGATTTTAAAGGCCTACAGTTTCATTTTAGGTTAAGAATACCTGAGCTAACACCCAGACACACAAATACTCTGCTAAATAATCTTGAGATCAAACATGCTAAGTGACACTTACCTAGATTTCTTTAGGAGGAAAGTTTAAGATGTTTGAGGTCACCCTTGACAATTTCTCCACCTGAGAAGCACCCACTTGAAAAACAGAAACAGGACTCTGTTCTCCCAAAACATTCCCCTTAGAGGCCTATACACAGAGAATGGAAAGAGAAAGAAAACGAAAATGAGAATTAGAAACCAGGGACTTGTTCCACTGAGAGAAAAATTAGTGAGCAGCAAGAGTCAGTCATGGCTGAATCCAACTTTTTGACAAGTCCAACGGTAGCTGTAAAATGGAAAAGAGGCCAGGCTCAGTGGCTCACACCTGTAATCCTAGCACTCTGGGAGGCCAAGGTTGGACGGACAATCGCTCAAGGTCAGGAGTTCAGAACCAGCCTGAGCAAGAGCCAGACCCGTCTCTACTAAAAAGAGAAAGAAATTAATTGGCCAACTAAAAATATATAGAAAAAATTAGCCGGGCATGGTGGCGCACGCCTGTAGTCCCAGCTACTTGGGAGGGTGAGGCAGGAGGATCGCTTGAGCCCAGGAGTTTGAGGTTGCTGTGAGCTAGGCTGATGCCAGGGCACTCTAGCCCAGGCAACAGAGTGAGACTCTGTCTCAAAAAGAAAATGTTAAGAAAAGAATGGGGGGGGGGGTAGGATGTAGAGCAGGAAGGATGACCTCTTACCCCTGTGCCCTGGGCCAGCCCAGACATTCAGAGCAGAGAGGAGGAGCCAAGACCTTTCCCCTACACCCTCCCACTCAGCGACCAACAAATGCCCAAGGCCAAGGGTCTGACGCTGATAGTGGCACCAGGCAAGTCATCTCAATTGTAAACCATGTTAAAGGCAAAAGGGAACCAGCAGCCCATCTTTAGGGTGTCAGTGGGCCCAGATGATAGAGGCCTTGGTGCTGGTAGACCTCCTTTCTTCTGGGGTCCTTATTCTAAAGTGGTTTGAAATGGTCATCACAGCTCAGCCCCATCCCATCACCCACCTTCTGGGATGTGAAGTCTTCGATTTCTGGTCTCTACCTCCTTCTCCTCACCCCATCCTCATTCCCCACCAATTCTGTCCAATTATATGTGATCAGGGTTGGAAATGCATTTTGCTTGGTGCAGTCTGGCTGTGGTCAGACAATTGCCAGAAAGGCAGTTGTTCTAAATAAAAGTGGTCACAGAGGGTGACAGGGTCTGTGTGTGTGCATGTGTGTGGTGCATGCAAGCATCATATATGTCAGAGAGAGAGAGAGAGTGCTTTGGTAATGGTCGTAGAGTCCACAGGTAGAAAAAGAAGAGTAAGCTCATAGGTAGAAAGAAAAGAGTAACTTTCACCAGTTTTTTCCCCTTCCCACTTGTGCCTTTCCTGCAGGTTCCTCTCACTTTTCATGGCCCTCCTAGAAATTTCCTTGAGGGAGGTGGGCAGGTGCTCAGAGTTGGGTTGAGGGAGGAGGAGAAACAAGCTGAATCTCTCGGGAGACTAGGAGGAGAGCCCTGGGGCAGGATCTCAAGTTGAGAATGACACTTCCAATGGAACCTATTTGCTAGAGGAAATTCAGTTTAACGGAGCAATCACTCCTTTCAAAGGAGCTCCTCCCATCTTCTCCAAACACAGCCCAAAGCTGTCCTAGACGATGAATGCAGCTCCGTGCTTCAAAGCAATTGTTCCTATTTTCATTATTCACGGGGAATCTTTGAATGTACCTGTTAAGGTGACAGACCTTTTAAAAGGGAACATTTTTTTCCCCATGCAATTAAATGGTGCATTTACTAGGCTTCTATTAACATAATTTAATATAAATCTATTTTATAAATCTTTAGGCTCACATTACTGAAAATTCAGCTTCTCTTTTTAAAAAGTCCATATTTCTTCCCTAAATGAGAAAGGAATCCAAAACTGCTATTCCAAGCCAGCCAGAAATATTAAAAGTAGAAGAATCTTTTGCATTGTCTTTTGCTAATGGTGGAGGTGTAAAGAAAAGAGGCAGCTTGTCGCACAGAAGATGACAAATTCCAGAGGGACCCAGGGCTCCTATACCTAAAGCTCTGACACTTGGAGGAGTCTGTAACACAGCCTGGAACTAGAGAGGGGCCAAAGAAGAACAGAAACTTAAAGAGATCTCTTAGGAACACAGTTGAATCAGAGCTCAGATAAAAAAAAAAATCAAAAACTGAAAACTGAAAAACAGCAAAACTCTAACTGGAAGAAATTGGGATGCAAGTTTCTTCTGCTTGGAGAAAGAAAATCTGAAGCCTGTGGGAGACTTCACAGTCCCTAATGAGACTCCATGTGGAGCTAGATATCCTTGTCTGCTGCCATGGCAGACTTCTTATTCTCAAGTGCACCCTCCAAAATTCTGGGCATCCCATTGTCTCTGAAAATAGTGTTTTGTGCTCTCTTAATATGCTGATGTCAATGCCGCCCTTCTGCACTGGGCACTGCTTTTCTTCCAGCTGAGCCCAGCACTGTGTTTCCCTGAGCCCTTGCTGTAACTTTGTTGAGCCTCCCAAATCCCAAACCCAGGAAGCCCCCAGGGGCTCCTCTGAGTGAATCCCAACAGATCGGAAGTGTGTGCTGTGTGCTTAGGAAAGTAACTAGTTTCAGATTAATGAAGCAGTGACAATTTCAATCTGCTTAAAGGCGGAGGTTGGCACTGCCCAGGCCTGAGCGTGGGGAGCTCGCCAGGCTGGGCTTTATATTGTCCCCTTTTCTGAAGAGCAGACAAAGATGGATAGAGAGACATTGAAAAAGCAAGGGGAGTATTTCAAACAGCCCCATAAAGCAGGCTGTCACTTTAAGACAAGAACCATAGTGCTTTGATGACTTTGTATTAGCTGCCCCATTTCAAATAGGGGACTCGAGTCTCCATCAAGAGGGAGGAAAGAGGAGAGAGGACGGAGAGAGAGGAGAGAAGGGGGAGGGGAACAGAGATAATGTAGCAATATTTAGCTTGTGAGCACCGTGGCGAGACTAATTCTAGGCAACTACTTGATTTCTGAAGTTCAGGGAGAAACCACCCACAGCAGGTGCAAAGAAAAAAAAAAAAGCAGGTGGGAGTTGCTCCCAATGGGAAAGAGCTCCCTGCCTGTGGACAGCAGCCGGGGGCAAGAAGATGAAGCCAGCTTGGCCTCAGTTTGCTGGGCAGGGCTGGAGCGGGGTGCGCAGCTCTGCCCGCCCTGACCGCGGAGGATTATAATGGAAATTTTTGAGAGTGTGGAAGAGACAGAATAGGAAGGAGAAGGAGGGCATACTTCTGGAGACGATCCTCATAAAGCCTAACTTAAATTGTTGGGGGTCAAGCAGCAGCAAGCCACCGCCCCCCTCTTTCCTCCTTAATTCATTAATGACCACCATTAATTATTAGGGTCTTGCATCTCAAAGCCTTCAGAACGCCATCACCAAGGGGCGGATGGGATGCTTCAGGCAGGCACGTGGTTTTAACTTGAGATGCTAGTTGAGGCTTGGCTGTGTGTGTCTGTCGGTCTCTTTTTTTCTCTCTGCGCATGTGCTTATCTAGTGGTGGTCGGTCTCTCTCTCTCCCTCTTTTTTATTTCCCCAGGCGGATCTCACCATCCGATCTCCTCTGGCCCTGGCTCCACCCTAACGCCAGGACCGCAGCTCTCCCGGAAGGGTGTAGGATGCTAACCCTGCGGTCTGGTCCCCTCTTTGCGCTCAGGCATCTCGGAATCCCACCGCGGCCTCGGTGGCAGGAATGTAGTTTCACCCGCTGAATCCAGAGTTATTCACAGATTTTTTTTTTTTTTTTGCCTGTCAAAGAAACTTCTTTCTTTCCTTCTTTTTCATCACGGATAGGGGAACCAGGACCACGAGACAGCGCCCGCTTTGAAGACCAGCGAAAGGGCTGCCCGGTCGGTGGCGCTGGAGGGAGAAGCGTTTAGTCACTGTTTCATTAGGCACTATTTGAACCTTGCAACATGTGGTAATTTCTGGGGCAAGCTGAAAAGGGGGGATTATGTAGGAGGGACACAAGGAAATTAGCGAACGGTTAATTTAACTCGTTTTCTGCTAGACTTTTCGATACATTCCTAATTGACTAAGGGGCAGGTGAAGCTCCCGCCCCATGCAGGCTCATTCACGGTGGGAATAAATGGCTCTTTTTCCACTCACACTGCTGACAATATATCATCAGGGAAAAGACATGCAATGAATATGTTGATTTTTTTTATTAATGGAATTACACCCTGCCACGCAGGTGTGAGGGTAAGAACCTATACTGCAATGAAATAAGATTAATAATGAAATTAGAATTTTATTGGCTTTCTATGTCACATAGACCTGGATTGGAACTGTCAAAACAAGCAACAAGAAAAGAGATTCGGAAGGCAGCCCTGTCAATCAACCAGGAGAAGCGAACAGCGTGGGATCCCCGATCAGAACCAACCTCCAGATCCTTGAGCATCTCACTCGGGCCTCGCGTGGGAGGCGAGCGGGTGGGAGGCCCCGCGTGGAAGCAGATGGAAAACACCACTGGGGCTCGGGAGATCCGGAGATCCAGCCTAGAAGAGGCCGCCCAGGCTGGAGGGGCCTGGCGGGGCCGAGGCCGCCGGGAGGTCAGCCGCAGGGGCCGGGCACCGCAGCCTGCAGGCCTCAGGCTTCGCGGCCTCCCCATCAGCTGGCCGTGACCCGAGGGAATGCAGAGAGAAACCCAAATGCTGGGCTCGAGGCGGGGTAGGGCGCCCCTTGGAAACGGCACTAAGTTTTGTTACGGGGGGCGGGGTGGGGGAAGCCCCCCCGGAGCTTCAGCGCTGCTACCTGGGTCTGGCAGGCGCAGAGGTGCCCTATGCAAATGGTTCACTATTAGGCGAGAAAGAAACACTTCAAATGGCCCTTTGTAACCTTCTATAGAAAATCGAGGTACTCTGCATGACAAAGCACAATTAAGCTTTCTATTCAGGAGTTCTGCAGCTGGTAGCCCATTGGGAAAGTGGGAGGAAACGCGAATATATTAATAGTGTGGCAAAAGTTTTTTTGTGTGCGTGTCCTTTTCTGGGTCGGGGGCGGGGAGGGGCGGTGGGTGGACCCGGAGGGGAGGAAGGCTCCGCCTTGGATCCTTGCCACCTGAACAACGCCGCCTCTGCCCACGTGGAAAGCCCGGCTCGTCTGGCAACCCGGGCGCTCTGAATGGTCGCAGCGCCCCCCGCGCGCCCAGCAGGGCCAGGCGGACCCCGCCGGCACCAGCGCCCCAGCGCCCGGGCGCAGCAGGGCGTGTGCCCCGGGCTCGCCTCCTCGCCCTCGGGGAGCTGGGCTGAGGCCGGGCGCCTGGCTCCCCTCGATCACCCGCGCAGGGGACAGGGATGGCTGGCTGCACGCACCGGAGAGCACCCGCGTGGAGCTGCGGTGCGAACGGGGCGTGGGAAGGGCAGGGCCAGATTTTCCGTTCAGCTGCAATTTTCTGCACGCCTCCCCTCACCCCACAGCTGAAGTTCACTTCCCAATCATTCATTTTTACAGTCCCGCCCCCCCCACCCCGTGAAAATTGCCTCTAAATAATTAAGGGCCCTTAGTCAACCGCACTGATTATCCTCCGCCTGTCCCTCTAGATCCATTTCACCGACTCTTCCGTCCTGCTTGGTGCCCTCGGACACCGACGTCTGTGAATTGTACTATTTCCTCTCTAAACTGCGTCACCTGCAGGCTCGCCCTGGGTTCCACCTGGGTTTGGTGAATGAACGACACTGCAAATGACCAGACCACGTGAGGGGAGAGCAGTGGGATGAATTGATTGTTTCCGGGCACGCTGCACAGTTATGGCAGCTGCTGCTTCTCTCTAGAAGTTCTTTTCCTCTCTCAGACCTTCTTTTCCAAGGCTCCAGCTCTAATCAGTCTCTCCCTGTGCCTTCAGGCATGACAGTGGAAACACCCTCCGGTTTCTACTAGTCCCCGGGTATATACCAAAGCTCTCGTTTGTTTCCTTAGCCCTCCACACATCTCTGCAAATAGTCACTTGGTTGAAAAGTTTCTTCCAAAATCCCAGCTCAGGCTGATGGCCTGGTTGCCCAACAGCCATGTTATGCTTGAGTCAATGCCTTCTGTCACAACCAGGTCAACTGTCACCCGACGATTGCTGGGACAACTCCTACGAGCGGAATTCCACCCTCTAGCCCATTCCGTTTTCACACAGCTTTGACCGTTAGAAACAATCTTCCTTGCGTTGGATTAGAATCTTTGTTCAGTATTTTTTTATCCACCAGTTCTTTCATCCTACCTAGTCCTTTCCTCGTGGGACTTCGAGGTGTCTGTCTTCCCCCTTAGTCCCAACTGCAGGTCCTCGAGAGCGACTATTAATATGTCTTTCCTCACTACGTGGTCAGCATCCATCACAATGCCTAGCACGTAGGAGATGCCCAGTAAATTCCATCTTTCTTTGACTTGCGTAAACTTGACACTCTTGAGGATTACAGGTCCTTTATTTTGTAGAATGTCCCTTAAATTCTGACTGTCGCGTGTTTCCTCATGATTAGGATCAGATTATACATCCTGAAGAGGAATATCATCAGAGTGATGCCATGCTCTCTTTGCGTCCTATCATTGTCACACTTTTTTTTTCTTTTTTGAGACAGAGTCTTACTCTGTCGTCCAGGCTAGAGTGCCGTGGCATCAGCCTCGCTCACAGCAACCTCAAACTCCTGGGCTCAAGCGATCCTCCTGCCTCAGCCTCCCGAGTAGCTGGGTCTACAGGCATGCGCCACCATGCCCGGCTAATTTTTTTCTAATATATATATATTTTTTAGTTGTCCAGCTAATTTCTTTCTATTTTTTTAGTAGAGATGGGGTCTCACTCTTGCTCAGGTTGGTCTCAAACTCCTGAGCTCAAACGATCCTCCCACCTCGGCCTCCCAGAGTGCTAGGATTAGAGGCGTAGCCACCACGCCTGGCCTTGTCACACATTTTTGATGCATTTTATTGCTGATTATGTTCCTTTATCACTTGATTAAAGTGGTATCTGTCAGGCCTCTCCACTGTGAAGCGACTCTCCCTTCTTTGTTATTAATACTAAAAATGTGTGTGTGAGTGTGTGTATACGTGCAGAGGGGAGGTGTACTTTGAAACTATGTAAACACAGCAATGTTCACTAGACTTTCAATTAATTAATTTATTGATATCCCTATGAATTTATGGCTCCCCATGTTATTTAATGGTCCCAGCTTCGACCAGTGGGAGCCCATTCAAGCTCTAAGTCATTTTGCCATATCTCCTTCATCTCACGAATACTTTTTTACTTTCTGGTACAGTAAGATGTTCCAGGATCCTGGGACCGGAATCAACCATTTCTCCAAGGAGCCCTGATTTCTTTTTGTGGGGAACTGAGGTCTGGATGCTAGGTATGTTCACTGCTATTGGGGTGTTCCTGTTTCCAGGCCTTCTCAATGGACAGAGCTTAGGTAGAAATGCACACATATACAAACACACACACACACTCGGTCATTTATGTGTGTGTTTATTTCCATATCTATAATATTGCACATCATAACTATGTAACAATATCTCCTCTTCCAATCCAAAGCCACCAGGGGAACTCTGGTTTTTCTACCTTTCCTGAGAAATTGAGAGCTAGTCATCCATAATGTATTTATTTGATCAGTCTTCCCATACATAACCAATGTCACATCACCACCTCTGCGACTATCCCTGCATGGGGGCCCTCGTCAGCCTGCTCAGGCTCTGCACCTCACACGAGACAACACCTGTACCCCACTATGGAGGTCCAAACATCCTACCTTAGCTCTAACACCTCTTGCCAGGCCATGCTCCTTACCCCACTGACACTCTGCTCCAAATTGCTCCCCTGCGGACATTTCTTCTTACCTCGCTAGAACTCCTACCTCCCACGCCAGCTGTCATCACCAAGGAGACATGCTCACGGCACTCTGGCTCTGGTGTCTTGAACCAAATCATTCTTCTGTGCTGATGCCCTCACCTCTCATGGGTTTGGACTTCCTGGTCTGAGCCACCGTGGCTCCCCTCACCTGGCAGAGATGCCTACCTTGCTTGGCCCCACCAAAGGGCTGAGAACTGGAATGCTCAGGACGGGAAGGAAAGAGAAAGAGGAAATGAATTCTATTGATTTTTGAACATAGTTTTATTACCTTTGCATATGTGTCTGCACAATGGATTGTTCAGTTTCGTGATTTTTTGAATCTGTCATGGGTTGAATTGTGTCACCCCCGCAAAAAGATATAAAGTTCTAATCCCCAGCACCTCCAAAAGGAACTGTGGGGGTGTCATAGTCCTGTTTGTGGCTGAACTTGAAGTGCTGCCTCAGTTCTTGGGCTCCAGGTTGGAAGGAATCACCAGCCTTGGCCCGCAATGGAGAGAGGTGACAGTCACTCAGCCAGTATGTGTGAAGGACTCATTGCAAGTAAAGCTTAAGGATGCAAAGCAAAAGTAGGTTTCCTACGGGGAAACGGGTCTGTCTCTACAAGTGGAGAAGACCCTGTCTACTTCTATGTTTTTCTTTTTATGTGCTAGTGGTTTATGTTGATGTAAAGGTTAGTTATAACTATTCACAACTATACATCACTGTTCTGGGGACTGAATTCTTTCAAGGTATGGACATGACTTAAAGGTTATGTTCCAGTAAGTGTTTATAGTATTCTCCCTTGTGGTCAGTATTCAATGGCCTAATTACCGCATTCCCCAAGACAGAAATAACCATTCCCTCTTTTTATTTTTCTGCAACATTTTCTATAACTGCTTCCTCCTTTCTGTTTTCCTGATTTCATTACCTCTCACTTGTTTTTCTGTCCCTGACATTTCCCCTCCGAGAGATAGTCAGGCCTGAATTCTTTCAGGGAAAAGGGTTGATGGTCAATCTTCTGTAACTGCTTCCTGCTGGAAAGGAGTGTTGTCCCTACCCAGAGGCCATGCCTGTCTCCCCTATTTTATCCCTACATAGTTGACTCTTGGAGTCAAAAAGCAGAGGCTCGGAGATTCAGGACATTGAGGGATCAAGGATTTGGGTCCTGAGGAAGAGGCTGGAACCCTCTGACCACCGTGAGCTTGAGATGAGTTGCTGCAGCCTGGAAGATATAAACTTCACCAGGAAGTTAAATAAGCATGGGCCAAATATTAACAGTAATATAAATGATATCAAAGGTCCTAGGAGAGGTAACAGCCAGGTACTGTTAGGCAAGAAAGAGGAGAGAAAATTTTCTGATCTATTAGGGGTATTAAATTTATGTGGCCATTTCTCTTGCTCATATATTTGTTTGATGTTGGTTTCTACAAGACCTGAATTGTTTATGTATGTACAACAGGTTTTATTGATAATAGTGCAAACCCTCCCTTGTTCCGTTAGAATATAATCGAGAGCAATGTGATTATTTAATACAACTCCAGCCAGCGAATCAAGTGATTGAGACAGCCCAGACCATGCACAGCCATTTCAGGACTGATCCTTTCTACCACCTTCGTGATAGTTTGTCAGGTGACTTCATGACAGGTAAATCTGGCCCGTGGTGCCAGTGCTGCTATGGTTCCCCCTTGTGGGTTATTTTGGACATAAAGGTAACATGACCTAGTGACTTGTTCTACCAGTTGGTCCAGTTTTTGTATAATAACCATTTTTTCTAAGAGAAATTTTAGGGATGTAACCCCTACGTGAAAGCCCTGATGAAAGCTAGAGACTGCTTTCCAGAAGATGTTAGAAGGAATAAAGGGCTTTCCCTCCTGCTCCCATCAGCCAGGGGGGTTGAAAGAACATCCCTTTCCTTTGGCCCAGAACACAGAGTCTAGGTCCTCCAGACCTGCAGGTAATTTTCATTGTCCATCAGAGTTGTCTCAAGGGTTTCCCATCCACGTAATGGCATGGGGAAATAACTGCTATTGGAGACCCAGTTTAACTAAAAGTATCTTTCCGATAAAGAGATCGGGAACTCTGGAATAAGCAAGAATTGGTGGGTGATTAGTACTCACTCCTTCCCAGCTACATAGCAATGCAGGAGCATGATATCTCGTAATGGGGCATCGATCAATGTCTACCGCCACAGAGGAGGATCGTGACCGAGGTCCAACGAAGGTTCTGATGACCAAATATGTGGCTCTCGCATCTATTAAAAAGGATATTTGCTTACCGGCCACATCTAGTGTTACCCGGGGTTCTTCGTGGGAGATGTCGATGGCGTGGGCAGGAGCCTGTGCCCAACCCCGGCCCCGTCAGGCCTGGTCATCAGGTGCCACGAGGGCCCTGGCAGTCCCTTGGCCCCTGGAGGTCGAGCAGTAATCCCTGTCGCAATGGCCAGGCTGGCCACATCTGGGGCAGGGGGTTTGGGGCAGCATGGCTTCCCTCGCCCTCTTTCCTGCACGGCCATCAGCCTCTGGGCATTCACTCTTGAAGTGCCCAGGTTCTCCGCGCTGATAGCGTGTCCTGCCACCTCCCCCTCGGTCCTCTCGGAGGGGCCGGGCGAGCCTGTGCAGCAGTAGCTGCTCCCGATAATTTGGCCTTTTCCATGGGTGCAGAGGATGCCGGCTTGCGGGGGGGGGGCGCTCTACCAGTTTGGATGCGAGTGCCATCTCCTCTTTGGGGACAAGGACATTCGCTCTCCCAGTGCCCTTCCTTTTTACAGTGTGAGCCTGGGCTTGGCGAGCTCCCCTCCCTGGGGCGTTCCTCTCCAGAGACCCAGCTGGTTGTAGAGGAAGCAGGAACTTCTAGGGAATCTCCGTCTCTGAAAACCCTCTCCTGTCTCGGTAGCCACCATTGGAGAAGCTTCCTTCTGCTCTCGGGGCTGCTGCCAGCCCTATTGCCTCTCTCGTCTTGGTCGTCAAAGACCTTGGAGGGTTTTTGATAACCAAGGGCAGGTTTAAAGTTCCCTCGTGGAGTCTGAGACCCCTTTCAAGCTTTCGGGGTTTATGTCGAATATCGGGGGTCGAGGGGGCCGAATGGGAGGTGAAGGGCATTGCCAGGACGGATTGTCCCTCCATGGCGTCAGGATCTAAGTAGTGAAGACAGCAGCAAAAGGAAAGGGGCTAGGGTTTTCATCCTGGCTCTGACCCTGCAGCCTCCCAGAGAGGAAGTTGGGGTACGGCGGGGGGCAGGAGTTTGGCCAGCCTAGGTAAATGCAGCTGAGATGAAAGCAGAAGGAAGAGGGAGAGCAGGGGGTGTCAAAAGAGGAACGTGCAGACAGTGAAAGAGGGATGTGAATCTTGGTCCCGGGGAAGAAAAACTCTGCCCATCTGTTGGCAAGAAATGAAACAAAGGGCCAAGATGGGTTATGTGTTCCGGGCTCCACCCCAAGACGAACAGCGTCCAGAGAGGCCAGGGCCATACCTGGGGAAGGAAGAACAGAAAAAGGTTATAATGGGGACCCTCAGGAGCCAGGCACAGTCTCCATAGCTCTGGGCACGGAGTGAAACAAAGAGAAAGTCAATAAAAGCAAAGGAAAGGCAAAGAAAATCAAACTCTCCGTCGCCTTGCCTGACAAGCAGGCTCTCCATCCCAGATTTCACCACCAAATGTCACAGTCTTGTTCATGGCTGAACTCTGAAGCGTTGCCCCCGTTCTCGGACTCTGGGCTTGGAGGAATCACAGGCCTTGGCCCTCGCGACAGAGAGAGACGACAGCCACTCAGCCAGGATGCCTGAAGGATTTACGGTAAGTAAGTTTAAGGGGGCAAAGCAAAAGCACGTTTCCTAAGGGAAAACGGATCTGTCTCTGGGAGTGGAGAAGACCCTGTCTACTTGTGTGTTTTTCTTTTTATACGCTAGCAGTTTATGTTGACGTAAAGGTGCAATTGTATAACTTGAAATAATGATAGTCTATTGTCTAACATTTTCTTATTGGTAGATCATGTTTTGGCTCAAACAAAGTATGAAGCATTTTTATTAAAAGTAAAACGTGGCTGTCTTTTATACCTTAAAGGCATCTACAGCAAAATTTATTACTGGTGAAATCTTTCTAATAGATTACAGTTAATGCATTCTTGGTTTATTATCACCGGCAAATGGTAGGGGCAATACTATTTTTTTTTTAAGACTAGCATGGAACTCAGGCCATTAATGGTTTCCTCTGGTCTAGCTAGGCTTCCTGAGTACACATCTTCTAGATCTTATCTACAATTATCTTCTGGAAGTCATTCTTTGGATGCTGTGTCCAGAAAGTCATATCTATGTGAAAAGCACTGAACAGCTTATATATACATAAAATATATGTAAATATACATATACACGCACTCATATAAAGAGCTACATTGTTGCTCAAACACATAGGAAAAGTTTCTGAACTTTGAATTCATGAAGTTCATCAGCCCAGTAGCATTTCTAGAAACACTTGTTCAACAGGCAGAAGGCGTGTGTTTTTCCTTCAGTCTCTTGAGAAATTCTCAAACCGTGCAAAGGAAGTGTAAATCCCATGATGGACACAGTCACAATCTGTAAAATGTGTAGCTAAAAAGATTATGCATTTTATTTTGTTTGTCGGGAAATACTTTACTCTCAGTAACATACGAATGCCTGTTTTAATCTGTCCAATTCTGAGGAAAAGAGTGCCAAAGAATAAGGATATACTTTTTAAGCTATGTTTCATAAATCCCAGAACTTTGTGATCAGAGAACATTCTAATGGAATGTGCAGTATAGAGCTGAAATTCAGAGTACAATTTAAAAAAATAAAAGTGGTATGTGTAGGCCTAAGTGGATTTCGAGTTTACTGACTATCTTGTTCTCTAATGGGCCTTGAATCTAAAATGAAGAAACAGGAGAATACCGTTTTCGCTTTTGAAGCAATACAAATGAAATGGTGTCTTTCTCAGAGATCCCACAAGCTACAAAATTCCTAGGCGGTATTTCAAAATAAGCCTCGCTTTCGGTCTTATCAATAACTTCAAAGTTTATCTACTTCTTTGAGGTGGGATTGGTGGCAGGAAAAGCATCTTGAACTAGAAGATGAATGGCACAACTGGGTGTTAGCTCTGGCTCCTTTTCTTGTAAGTTGCCTGTCCTCGGGCCTTTGTTTAACCTCTCTGATCTGCGGTTTTCCTTCTCTGTAAAGGTGAGAGTTGTAAAGATTAAACAAGGCGATTTATGGACAGTGCTTTGCAAACTATAAAACACTGTGGAAATACCGGATCATGAGGCAGGTTTTGTCTAATCTCGGCAGGTGTGGGAGGACTGCAAATAAAAGATAAAATTTTGATGCTATCAGTTTTATGCGATGAACAGGAAGATGGTCAGGATGGTAAAGGATGTACAGAGACCTTGTCATCAGAAATGTGCTTAAAAGAACTGTTAGTCTGGAGGCCTGAACGCTGAGGGAGCTGGGAGGAGAATCAGTATTTGCAGTCTGGCTTCATGGAAGTCCTGCTGTATGATTTATGTCATTTTCTTTTTTTTTAGAGATGGGGTCTCACCCTGTTGCCCAGCCTGGAGTGCAGTGGCATAATCACAGCTCACTGCAGCCTTGAACTCCGAGGCTTGAGTGATCCTCCTGCCTCAGCCTCCCAAGTAGCTGAGACTACAGGTGTGTGCCACCATGCCTGGCTCATTTTTAAATTTCTTATAGAGACAGGGTGTCACTACGTTGCCCAGGCTGGTTTTGAACTCCTGAACTCAAGTGATCCTCTTGCCTTGGCCTCCCAAAGTACTGGGATTACAGGCATGAGCCACTGCGCCTGGCCAACATTTTAAAAAGTATTTCTGTTTCATTCAGATACGCGTTATCACCTCCCTCACCTTTTTCTTTTCATCTTGATATTTCCTTAACCTAAAAACTAGGAAGGGTCCAGGCTTGTGTCTCCAGATGTCCCAGGCTGATCCCCTCTGGGCTTGTAGAATCCTTTCAAAGCCAGAAGAGAGGTAGGTGGCGTTGGGATGAAGTCCCAAAGCAAAGGTCAACATGCGTACCTTGGGGGAAATCTGCAGGAAGTGGAACTGGAACAGGAGGCCAACAAAGACAAAATTTGACCTTTGGGACGTATCTGGATTGGAAGGTATTGAGTGGCAGGTCTGGATGCTGCGGAGAATTCTCCAAAGAAAACGTCTCATGACAGGAGCGGGGAACTGACGTTAGAAAATTGCACAGGAATGCAGAGTGATGCTCGGAACGTCAATTTCCAGACTTTCTATTGTTTACATACTTTCCATTGTTCCGTCAAATGAAGACCGATGTTGGGAACTCCGATTTCCATACTTTCTATTGTTTCTCTTCTTTCATAATAGTCTGTCTTTCTACCTCTTTTTATTCAATCAAGCAAGACACAGTGAGTTTAATGAGTTTTGATTTTTCCCAGTTGGGAAGATCTGTCAATATTTCATAGGCAAGCAAAAAGAGGCACTAAAATATTAAAATATTTTAGTCACTTCTGAAGATCCAAAGACAGGTTCTTTTTTCTTTTTTTGCAAAGCTTTATTCTCTTTTTATGAATTCCTCTTTTCTGCCTGATTTGTCTTTTGTGATTCCTCAAAGATCAAGCTGCTCGTACCGTGTACGTGTGTTGGTTTTACCAACCCGGCAAGGTAGCCTGTTGGCGTGCCTGTACAGCTGTCAGACCGCAATTAAGCCGTCAAAAATTTGCAGCTTGCCACCTGTTTGCAATGTAAACAAATAGTTGCTAGTGTCATTACTATTTGTGAATACGGGATTTTAAAAAACATTTCTTTGGCTGAAATGGCATCCTTAAGAAAGGAAACTTAGAAAATAGTTGAGATTTCATTAGAGAGATGAAGATTTAATTTGAGTTGTAAGTTTTGGCATAATGAAAGAGTGAAGCAAAGTTTCTGAGTTGATCAACAGATACGTGTATGATTATAACATCATCATCTTCGTGAATGTGGCTTCACTAAACAGAAAATACAGCATTCACTCTGTATAATTAGACGTTTGCTGTTCTGAGTATACCTTCTTTCATCTATTTAGATTCACAAACGTAGGGAGGAAAAGCCCTCCCTCCAAATGCAGTGGGGTCGAGATAAATTGTTCTAGAATACTTGGGTGTATGAATTTTTGCCTTATCTCTATGTTCTAAATAAAATTAGCTCTGGTTCCTAATCTTCACTAGGCAAAGTAGTGAAGTCAATTTTGGATATGTTTTGGGGAATTTCCCCCTCTTGCTAGGGTCATCTAAAAATCCATGTTCGGTGGGGTCTTTGTCCTGTCCAGGCGATGGTCCAGACTACCGGTCTGTAGTCAGAAGCACTGGGTTTCACCGCTTCAGTCTTTTCTGCTACAAGACTTTGCTATGAAATCGATCCTCCCTGTCTGCTGGACACTAATTGTCCGGGCAGGCTCAGAGACATAGTTCCATGGGCTCCACGGACCACTGCATCAGCCCCGCAGACCCTCACTGTGGTCCCCAAGACTTCCTGCAGCCATTTCATTGGGTGCTCCATGCAAGCAAACCATGGGCCTCCATCTCTCTCAGAACCTCCCCCCTCCCCAAAACTCTTTCTCTCTCTCTATTCTTGGCAAAGTGTCTCTTAAGTCTTAAGCTTCTCGTCTTTCCCCTTCATGGACTTGGATCTGCCCCCCACTTCCCTCAAGAATAAGCAACTTGAGGGGTTTTGTGTTCTAGGTCTTGGCCACAAAAGCCTTTGGCCCCGATCTACCCATCCTGGCACCTTGATGTGCACTTAAGTAACCTAGAATGGAGCAGAGAATCTGGGCCACCTCGTTGGTATCAGAAATGTTGCTTATACCTAGAGCAGGTACGCTGTCATGCTTGAGGAGGGAGGATTGCTTGAGGCCAGGAGTTTGAGGTTGCAGTGAGCTATGATGACGCCACTGCACTCAGCCCAGGCAACAGAGCAAGCCTTTGTCTCCAAAAAAAAGCGAGTTTGGCCCTCTCTTGATATCTCTTTCTCTTTCACCCTCTCTTGCTCAGGCTGGTTTCGAACTCCTGACCTCGAGTGATCCTCCTGCCTCGGCCTCCCAGAGCGCTACATTGATTACAGGCGTGAGCCACTGCGCCTGACCAACTTCTAACGTTTTTATCCTACAACCATATACTAACTTTACCCTGTATTCTTGGAGAAACACAACGATTTTCCCCTACAACTTCCTCTTCTAGCCATGGGATCTGCCAGAGACTACAGCTATGAGTATGTTCCAGGAAAAACTTGTATTTTAAATTCAGTGGGTTTTTTTTTAATCTCTTCATACCAAAGTCTTATGTGCTATTTATAGGGACCTATTGTTTCAGCTGCCTACCTAGTTGAAATGACAAAGACAGGACAATTGACATTTCTTGCTGAAAACTAAATTCAATCATTTTAATATTCCTGCTTCTCCAGACAAAGTTTTCCTGAATAAACATAACCCTGGGTATTGCAGGGCTGTATTTTGTAATGAAAGCCTAAAATTCACCCTGTCT
Source organism: Lepilemur ruficaudatus (assembly GCA_963574885.1). Taxonomy (NCBI): domain Eukaryota; kingdom Metazoa; phylum Chordata; class Mammalia; order Primates; family Lepilemuridae; genus Lepilemur; species Lepilemur ruficaudatus. The sequence continues at coordinate 902 of CAUYRT010054321.1, read as the reverse complement.
TCCATTCCTCATCACACCCGTACCTGTGCTCATCCCGCCCTCCCACGCGCACGGAATCACGGTTCTGCAACTGACTGACATGAATATTTTATCACGTAATCATTTCTTTCTCCGGGATCTGGAAGAAAACCTGGCTAGAAGCCAATGACCATTAAGAACTCATTTCTCGCTAAGTAGCTACGGTTATTTGTTCCAGACCTATTCATAGAGTTGTGGAGAGCAGTTTAAAATCATTGCCATCCTTTCCCATCTCACAGAAATGTTATATTTCAGTGCCCCAGTGGGCGTCTTAGGAATAATCAACAGGACTCAGATTTTTCTCTTTTAGCTTTAGTCGAGATCTTTGAGTGGTAGGGATGTAAAAAAAAAAATGTCAGAAGGTGGCCAGGCAAGGTGGCTCTCGCCTGTAATCCTAGCACTCTGGGAGGCTGAGGCGGGAGGATCGCTCAAGGTCAGGAGTTCGAGATCAGCCTGAGCAAGAGCGAGACCCCGTCTCTATATAAATAGAAAGAAATTAATTATAATATTATAATAATTAAAAATATATAGAAAAAATTAGCCGGCCATGGTGGCACATGCCTGTAGTCCCAGCTACTTGGGAGGCTGAGGCAGAAGGATCGCTTGAGCCCAGGAGTTTGAGGTTGCTGTGAGCTAGACTGATGCCATGGTACTCATTCTAGCCTGGCCAGCAGAGTGAGACTCTGTCTCAAAAAAAAAAAAAAAAATACAGAAAGAGATTAGCTGGACAACTAAAAATATAAAGAGAAAAAATTAGCCAGGCATGGTGGCGCATGCCTGTAGTCCCAGCTACTCGGGAGGCTGAGGTGGGAGGATCTCTTGAGCTCAGGAGTTTGAGGTTACAGTGAGCAGTGATAGCATCTCTGTACTCCAGCCTGGGCGAC
>CAUYRT010054318.1:0-18335 GCA_963574885.1 Lepilemur ruficaudatus | reverse complement strand
ACCCCTCCACAGTGCCCCCCCACATCGCTCTGACGTGGGTTTACCCCCCCACCCCCCAATTCCCTAGTGTTCACTCCTACCCTTTGAGCACCATAGTGTTAATCAGTCAATACAATTTGATGGCGAGTACAAGTGGCACCCGAATGTTTATGGCAGCACAATTCACTATTGCTGGGTCATGGAAACAACCCAAGTGCCCGTCAATTCATGAGTGGATTGTTAAAATCTGGTATATGTTCACAATGGAATATTATTTAATTTTAAGAAATGACAGTGAGTTAGCACCTCTTGTATTATCCTGGATTAAGCTTGAGCCCATTATTCGAAGTGAGGTGACACAAGACCCAAAGAATGGGCCCCACTTGTACTTGATTTCCGTTGAGTTTTACTACCATACGTGCACGAGTGTTGACTGATCAGAAATTGGAACTAATCAACCAACAGACATATGTAATTTTAAATTTTCTAGTAGCCACATTTTAAATAGAAAAAAACAGGTGAAATTAATTTAATAATGTATTTTACTTACCCAACAATAAATAAATTTAAAATATTTTCAACATATAACTGTTATAAAAATAATGAAGGAGATATTTTACATTCCTCTTTTCTTTTTGTACTAAGTCTTTGAAATCCAGTGTGTATTTTACGCTTACAACACTTCTCAATTCAGACTAACCACGTTTAAAATGTTCACTGTGGAGGGGAGGGGCATGCTTGAAACGTATTTGGGGATGGGAAGTAGGGGTCTCAATAGGGGGTAGGAAATCCTCTGAAACTGATTTATGTGAATAGCTGCACAACTTGGTAAATTTACTAATAACAATTTAATTGTACACTTAAAATGGAGTAAAGGCATGATATGTAAATTATACTTTAATAAAGAAAAAAAAATGTTCAATAGTCACATGTGTCTAATGGCTACCATAGTATTGAACAGCACAGTTTTTGAGTTCCAGTTTATTAACCTGAAATATATAATATCAGAGAACTGTCTCCAGCACTGCTCCCCTCCCACAACACCCTATGAACACAGGAAATGACTTGGAAAATGTAGCTTTATTGTCCACACAGTAGAGGTTTTGCCAAGTACCACTAATAAATTACAACGGCATCATATGATACAAAATGTTCTATAGCAAAAGATGAAAATTGTAAAGGGTTTGGATTGCACATGAAAGACCAATCGTTACATTTCTGACCAATTAGAAGAGAAGTAGGCAGCAGGAGTTGCCTATTGAGTGTATCAAGTTTAGAACAGAAGGTGTTTTTAAAATAAAACAATGTTTTGTCTAAATTTGTGAAGATTTGGAACCACGGAATGTTTTTCAGGAAAAAATACCAATTACATTACTTTCAAATATACAAAGAAATGCAAATTAGATTGGCAAAGACTTGATAGAAAACTTTAATAGACCTGCTATATTAATCAGAAAGATAATCAGCCAAGTAAGTCATCCAAGTCTTCTCATATGCTGTTTCCTCTGTCTAAGAACACTGTTCCCCAGCCCTCTTCTCCTGGAAAACTTCTACTACCCTTCAAGTCTTAGCTTGGTGCTTTTCTCCAGACCTTCTGTGATACCCTAGACTACAATCGGTATTTCTGTAATATTCCCAAAGCACCCTTTTCTCCTCAAATCATATCATCCTGTTAATGTAAACCATTATTTCCCTTCTTGCTAGAATGTAAGCTCCATGAAAGGATGCACCAGGTCTGTCTTGTTCATCACTGAATCCCAGTGTCTCAAATAAAGCCTGGTACATTGGCACAACACAAATATTGTTGATTTAATTTATTAATTCAAGTCTTTAAATGATTATTATTTTATTTTTTTATAAATATTTTTTATAAAATTTATAAAATTTTTTATAAATATTTTATTATTTTATAAATATTTTTTTACCATCTGTAGGACTCTGCTTGATATCACTAAATGATTATGTCATGTGATGGACTAAGTAGATTAGCATACCAATTATACCCAAAAGAGGACATCAACAGTGTTTATTCTTGTAAGTACTTTATGCTCTTCTGATACAATCTTGTTTATAATACTGATGTTCCTGGCAATGCCTTTGTTTTTCCATTGATAGAGCAAAAGCTCAGTTTCTGTCTAACTATTCTCAGATTCTCAACTAGTGATGTACCTATTGAGGTTAAATTGTATTCTAATTAGATTATCCTTGGAACTTCAAACTGACCACTTCATCCCAGGGATTAAAGAGTTTCAGAATATGATGTATCTACTTAACATGGATGATTTTAAACTATACATCTGTTTTTTATTCAGCACCTATGTACTTTAACTGCTTAAATACAGAATTTTGATATAAATCCCACATTGATACATTGAAGACGTAGGAAATTACATTTCAATTGCATCTGCAATTTCTTGGAATTTTTGGTAAAATTGGGTTTTTAAAACTGTTTCCTTACAGTATAAATTATGTCCAGCCAGGGGCTGCTCCTTTAAGCAGCCACACGATCTTGCCCAATTTCAACTCTATGCTAATTAGAAGTATAGCCTCATTCAGGTCAGAAATGTCCTGAATTTTTCAGGTCTCCTATCTCACTACTCACTCCAACCTGCACATCAACCTGTACTTGTCAGTCTTTGGTTTTGACATCTACTGGAATTTCCCTGATTATTCTCACTAATGATAGCTAATATTTATTGGGTATTATGATGCAACAGATACCATGCTTGGCCCTTTACAAACATTATCAAATTTAAGCCTTGAAACAATCCAATGAGGTAAATGCCATTAGTGTCCCCAATTCACAGAGATAGAATCTGAAGCACAAGTGGTTAAATAACTTTCCTAAGGTTTCACAGGTATTAAGAGACAGAGATGGACTTTGATCCTGGGCAGGGTGGCTCCTGAACCTATGCTACATCATTTTGATGAAAATGTTAGTATCTTAGTGTCACTCAGGAGAGGGCTCCCCCCTCACCTTCACCCATGTTCTGGCCTTCTCAGTGAATCAGGAAAAAAAGTTATATTATTTTTACTCAAGATACTTGGATATAGATATAGCCAAAAAGAATGACTATTAATTTTCAACTTTAGTTATACCATCTTTCCTTTTCCTAAACTCTACCTACATTCTATGTATTTGAAAATCACTATGGCAGAGTCTTTTTCCAACATGAAAGCTAATATATAGAATATATATTTATTCTAACATTCTTTATTATTGACAGCTTTTTTCCCCCTGCTCAAACTTAAAAACTGAGTTATATGAATCGAAAGTATAAATTTTTTTAGTTGGAAGGGACCTTAAAGATAATCCAACCTCTCCATCATACAGGTGATAATCTCTGGGCCAAGACTGAGTATGTCAGGCCTTTAGTTACTTAATTAATTTGTTAATTCTGCAAATATTTATTGAGTACCAACTATGTGTTCTAGATGATGCAGAAGAGACAAACTTATGCCTTTACAGATCTTATATACTAGTACAGTAAGATAATAATCAAATAAATAATAGAATAAGAGCTGTACAACTTGGTAAATTTACTAAAAATCATTTAATTGTTCATTTAAAAGGGAGTAATGGCATGGAATGTAAATTATACTTCAATAAATTTGTCAAAAAAAGAAAAAACAAATTAACTTGCTACATTAAAAAAATAATAGAATAAGATAATTCCAGTTAATAAGTGTTATGAAGAAAATAAAACAGGGAAATGGTTTATAGTGAGTGAGTAGGATAGATAGTGATTGATCTGTGATGGGAGGAGCTACTTTTGAAGAGGTGGCCAGGAAATATTGCTTATAAGAAGTAAAATTTACACTGAGCCCTGAATAATGAGAGGAAGCCATCCAAGATCTGCAGAAAAATCATTCTGGGGAAAGAATGGCAAGTGAAAAGCCCTAAGGTAGGAATGAACTCAATACATTAAAAGAATAGAAAAACAGCCATTATAGCTGAAGGATGGTAAATTATGGATAGAGTGGTAGAGCATGATGTCATAAAGGTAGATCAAAACAAAATCATTTAGGGCCTATGGGCTGTGTCAAGGAATTTTGATATTATTCTAACTTAAATTAGAAACCATAGGAAGATGTGGAACAAGGCAGTAATATGATCTTAGAATTTTAAATGATAATATTAAGTGATGCTAAAACCTTAAATCAGAGTACAACCATAGCTATATGTATCACTAGTTTTCAGTTGTGTACAGAATTGCCCAGTTATGAGTTGAGTTTATTATCAATGCTGTGTGAAAACAATGAAAAATTTTAAAAATTATACTAATTGCTGTTATAATAATTGCCTCCTAAGAAAACATTTACATGCCATACATCCGATAAAGGGCTGTTAACCAGAATCCACAAAGAACTCAAGCAAATCAGCAAGAAAAAAAATCAAACAACCCCATTAAATAGTGGGCAAAAAACATGAACAGAAACCTTTCAAAAGAAGACAGACTAATGGCCAACAAACACATGAAAAAAATGCTCAACATCTCTAATCATCAGGGAAATGCAAATCAAAACCACAAGGAGATATCACCTAACTCTGGTGAGTATGGCTTTTATCAAAACATGCTAAAATAACAGATGATGACGTGGATGCGAGAGAAAGGAACACTTATACACTGTTGGTAGGACTGCAAACTAGTACAACCTCTATGGAAGGTAGTATGGAGATACCTCAAAGAACTAAAAGTAGACCTACCATTTGATCCAGAAATCCTGCTACTAGGTAACTACCTAAAGGAAAAAAGACATTCTATAAAAAAGACATCTGCACTCGAATGTTTATAGCAGCACAATTCACAATCGCAAAGATGTGGAATCACCCCAAATGCCCATCAATCCATGAATGGATTAATAAAGGTGGTATATGTATACCATGGGGCACTACTCAGCCATAAATATACGGTGATCTACTATTTTTTGTAACAACATGGATGAGCTGGATACCATTCTTCTTAGTGAAGTATCGCAAGAATGGAAAAACAAGCACCACATGTACTCAACACTAAATTGGCACTGATCAGTCAACACTTATGTGCACATATGGTAGTAAAACTCAACGGAAAATAAGTAGGTAGGAGGGGAGAGGAGGTGATGGGTAAATTCACACCTAACGGGTACAATGCACATTAACTTTGACTCAAACTGTACAAAAGCACATTGTGTAACCAAAATGTGTGTACCCCTGTAAAATTCTCAAGAAGAAATAATAATGATAATGGCCCTATTGAATCATGCCTCCCTGTATCCATTACCTTCATGTAGTCAGTCTCCCAACACACTGACTCTGAGCTTGGCTTCTTACATTAACTCTGTGAGTTGCTATGGCCAATGGGATTTGAGCAAACATGCCACAGGCAGAGGCTTGAGCCTGCTATTGCTGGTTTTTAAATGGATGGGTCAAAAATTCTTGAGAATCTGAGAAAGGTTCCAAGATGACAGTCATCAAGGAAATGGGATTTGAGTCCCACAACTACATGGAACTGAATTTGGTCAGCAATCTAAATGAAGCATATGCAGTGCCAGAGTTTCTAGAAAGGAACACAGTGCCATTGACATCTTTTTTGTTGATTTTTTTAAATTTCAGTATTTTATTGCTGAATACTTAATGTTTCAATGTTTTTAAAAACCTAATATAATCTGATTTTGGACCATATCTAGAGCTACCTTATACCAAGCATTGCCATTTAATTTTAGTGCCCACATTTGCTTCTAAGTTCATAAGTGTGTTGACACCAAGTGATCACAGAAAGTGACAGCTTTAAACTTTCCCTTAAACTGGTGAGTGAGCACCCCATTTTCTGTATGTTTCTGAAGTTTGAGAAAAACTGAGCAATGGTAAACACCATGGTAGATAGGGCTGGGAAGATGGGAGGGCATTTGTAGGACAGTCACAGGAGTACCTGCAAAACAGAGAAAGTTCTAGAAACAGGAGGCAGCATCAGCCACTGACATCTTGATTTTAATCTTGTGAGACTCTTAAGCAGAGATCCAGCATAGTCACTCTGCTCCCCTACTTCTTACCTACAGAACTGTAACAGAATAAATGCATGTTGTTTTAAGCCACAAAGTCTGTGAAAATTTGTTATAGCAGCAACAGAAAACAAACACATTAACTTTATGCCCTCTTCATAATAAATTAATGAACTTCAATTTCTACTTGATAATAGATGAATTAATATGTCAATCTAAATAAAATGGGGTGTACACTAAAAAAAAAAAGAAAGCATTTAGGCATTAGAGCTTACTCTCCCTCCCTGCTGGGGTAACCCATAAACCATGTGAAGAAGTTGAGGCTGGATTATGATTAACAATTGGCCCAGTTACTACCATCACCCCTACTGATAGCTAGTCAACCACCACCAGGTATATGAATAAGCCCAGCCACAGGAGTAAGCCCTTAAAATGATATATTCCCAAAATTCAGCAATACAACTTTGAAAAATCATTCCCAATTTATTAATATGAGTTAATCCTGTATAGGTATCCAATATAGTTACATACATAAACTCTATTCCAAAGAAATGTATCTGTATTAGTTTAGTGCAGCGGTAGGGAACCTTTTCATATTGGAAGGCCATGTTAATTTAGCTGTACTCAAATAAGGCTGCATTCAACAAACTTCCATTAGATACACTTGAAAATGTACATTATGTTGCAGAAATATAACTACTATGTACTTAATAATTTCAAAACATGAAAACTATTTGTTAATTTTAAAGTTAACTAAACTTTTAATGACAATATAGTGTCTGCTTTTTATTGGAAAGCGTTTGAATATTTGGTTGCAGCATGGAGGTCCACAGTTTCAGTTGATCTTCTATATGGGTATCAGTCATTTGTGACCTTAAGAGCATCTTCATTTGGATTAGGTAGGAGAATGTAGATTCACAGCAATAAGTGGTTGAAAAGCAAGAAAGCATTTTGGGGGGCATATTGCCAAAGGTGTGGGTATTCTACTGCATTTTTCCATATTTCAATTGGAGCTTTCTTAGCATCAAACAATGACATTAAAATGTCATCTACTAAGAGCTCAATCAATTCCATCTGTAGTTCTTTAGGTGCTTTTATGATATCAACTAGGTGAGGCCGAAATGCTAATTTGAATGTGATGTCATGATTCTCAAAGTCAGTGAAACTTTCTTTGTATTCTCCAATTAATAGGTCTATAACAGCTGTGTATTCTTCAAGACATTCGCATATATCATCCTGCTCATCAATTATCTTTGCTAACTGGGGAGACTGTTCATCCCAAGTTTCCTTTTGAAGAAGAAATGTTCTGAAAAAAAGATGGCTTTTTTTGAAATGCTTGGGTTTTTGCCACATATCATATATAGACTTAGTTTTGCATTAAAAAGAAACATTCAAGTCATTTTGATTTGACATATCACACAGAAATGCTGCATTTCTATACAAATCTTCTTTCAGTAATTCACATTGCTGATTCTGTTCTTAATAAAATTTAACTATCTTTTTCTCACAGAGAGAAAATTTAGGCTAACACCTGTCCCTGTGATAGCCAATGCACTTTAGAATAAGGCAAATTCACAATGAATACCTCATCATTCAACTTTAGCATGTTATGAAACTGATGATGCCATGTTGCATTTGCACAAATATAGTTAACAATACTTATAACTTGCTCCAAAGTGTCATTTAAAACAGTAGCTTTAGCACAGAGATTTTGCTGATGCAAGATACAGTTAAAAGAAATGAGAGCATCTGGATCTGTTAATACTTTTTAATCTGTGCAATAAACGCTTCATGTTTTCCTGTCACGGAAGGTGCACCAGCTGTTACATACACTCACTAAATTTACCAAATTCAGTCCAACTTCCTGACATTTATCTTGAAAGTTGTTGAAGATATCTATTCCCTGCATTATGTTTGCAAGAATGCCCAAAGTGAGTAACTCTGTAGCAAAGAAAAATCTGTTATCTCTCTTTTTACTGCAGCAGCCAGGGGTCTGGTCATAATCTGTGGTGTATGCATCATGCTCTGTAGATCTATATCTTGCTCTTCCCCTGTAATCCTATCTTGCTCTGCCTCAATAAATTTCACTTCATGTTTACCTTAAAAAAAATCTATTACGACCTGAATGAAGTACAAAACCTGGCCCAAATCAGTAGTATCAGTTGATTCATACAAAGTGATTGAATCATATAGTTTCCTTTTGAAGTATTTCATGAAGCTGTTTTGTTAAGTTGAAGGTTATTCATGCTGCCAATCAGTTGAAAGGGGCACTTGTCTGTACTTTGAAACATTATCAGGGTCTAAGCATTCTACAACTTCGACAATGCATTCTTTCACAATTTCCACATCACTCGATGGCTTCCCTATTTCCCCGAAGTATATAAACTACTTTATAATTTACTTCAGTGGCATTATTTCCAGGTCTTATTATTTCTTGAAAGAATTGTCTTTGCTTTTGCTTTTCATCTCTTAATTTCTGCAATAGAACCTTTCATGCCTCTCTCTCCAATTTAAAATATTCATGGTCCTTATGAGTGTTACAATGCTGGTGAGTGTCGGATTTCTTTAATGTTTATATTTCAGTATCACAAAGAAAGAAAATCATCTTATCTTTAGCAGAAACAAGATAATATTGCAATTCCCAATCCTCATTTAAAAATGTGTTTTCTTCCTTCAGTGTTCTCTTGGCCTTCTTTGACATGACGGGGTGTTAAGCAGACAGAATTTAAAAATGCTGTCAAGCTGTTCAACTATTCACAAATTCCACTTCAAACAGAAACAGCGCACCATTGTCAAAAGCTGATAACAGACTGGCATGCTGGACCCGCATAAATATTCAACAACTAGTCTCGTATGGTAGTGGTGCCAGTCAAGCGGGGGAAGTTAAAGAACTAAATCATGAGCATAGCAGCTGTCAATTTAGCCCTTATGGCTTACTAACGTAATTGTGCTAGTCAATCTGGGAGGATTATTTTATTTCATTGAAACTTATTCTATTTTGTGGTATTTTAAATACATTCATTTTAAAAATAAAATAAAAAATATAAAAGACAAAAAATGTATTAATAAAAATAAAATAATTTGTTGTGTAAAATTTTGATTCAGTCAAAAGGCCTTAAGGCCGAGGGTTCTCCACCCCTGAATTAGTGGTTATTTCTAAGGAAGGGACTTATAAATCCATCTCTTTAATACAATTTATTTTTTTTCTTTGATTCTATTTTTGAATAGTAATTTCATAAGTTTCCAAACTAAAAGAATTATTGTAAGATGATGTCCAGTTTAAAATCCTCCCATTTCTTGTCCTATCCACCTAGTACCCCCATCCCATATAACCATTATTATTCATCTTATATATTCCTCCAGAGTTCATATTTTTTAGAGCTATTATAAATCAGCAAAATCTTATTTGTATGATTTTTAAAGTAGTGAATGGGGCAAAAAAGGAAAAATATAATGGTATTCATTAAAAGAGAACAGTTTCTGGCCGGGCATGGTGGTTCATGCCTGTAATCCTAGCACTCTGAGTGGCCGAGGTAGGAGGATTGCTTGAGGTCAGGAGTTCGAGAGCAGCTTGAGCATGAGTGAGACCCCGTCTCTACTAAAAATAGAAAAATAAGCCGGGCATAGTGGCACACACCTGTAGTCCCAGCTACTTGGGAGGCTGAGGCAGGAGGATTGCTTCAGCCCAGGGGTTTGAGATTGCAGTGAGCTATGATCAAGCCACTGCGCAGCAGCCTTGGTGACAGAGGGAGACCCTTACTCAAAAAGAAAAAAAAAAGAGAACAATTTCTGCATAGTTATGTTTGCTACTGGGTTTTATTAAATAATTGAAGAAGTATTTATTGAGTCTCTTCTCAAGCACAATTCTAGGTACTGGCTATAAGTGCATCCTATAAGAACATCACAAATATACTATGGTAAAACCAAAATTAAGTTTTAATGGATAACTTTAATTTCACCAGTAATAAAACAATAATTTTATAATGTAGTATTCCCTAATCAAGAAATCCAAATTTTCTACTGAACATGTTAAAGGAAATTGAATATTTAGAAAACAACTGATCAAACATAAACAGCTGGAAATAACAAAGAAAAAGTCAAAGAAAAGAAAAATACAGGAAACTTGAGAAAACGGCTTTAGGAACGTCCATAGTCATTAGCTTTCAGTGACCAGGAAGATGTCCAACGAAAACTAAGATTTAAATGCCTTCAGGGAAAATGGAGTTTCAGTATTTAGTAGCTTAGTTACTAAGAGAATATCTGACCTAAATTCACAATAGAGTTGCTCATATTTTTAAGTTACCTCATACCAATCCATTTCTCAAGCTCATAAATATATTGGTGATGTGATGGACACAAAAGCATTTTAAAATAAAGACCACACAGGAATTTTAATATTAATCTGTATTGAGCTAACAAACAAAATAACTAACAAACAAAATAAAGTATGTCCTGGGAGAAATCATAAGCCAAAGCAACTAAACAACACTATGCTGCAAACAACGCCAGAAGGAAAGCTTTGTTGATCACCACTGCATTTATGTAGCCCCTCCTGGTCGTGTGAAAGAGCTTTCACAATTGAAATTAGTTCAAATATGTCCATAATATCTTTAAATATCCTTCACAGTTCAGCATTTTATTCTCAAGTGACTACTTTTCCACACATATCTATGATTATGGTCAACTTTTTTTCTTTTTCTTTTCTTTTCTTTTTTTTTTTTTTTGGTAGAATTGCAAGGAGAAATATGGTCAAGTTTTGATATCAAAAGTAAGCAGATGATTTTTAAATGCAGTTCATATAAAGTTTCCCAGCTCTGCTACTTTTTTCTATTACTCTTATGACAGAACCAGATGGTGATAAAAGGTAGATATGCTCTTAATTGAATAGTTTGGAAGGAAACACAATATAAACAAGTGATCTTGCTTCAGTGGAGTAGAATTCAGCTAAACTTTATCTTAGACAACTGTGTTAGGGTTCTCCAGAGAAATATAACCAATAGGGGAGGAAGAGGAGAGAGGGAGGGAGGGAAGAAAAGGGAGATGGGGAGGAGGAGGTAGAGAAAGAGGGAGAGAGAGAAATTTATTCTAAGGAATTTGCTCCCGTGATTATGGAGGAGGACAGGCTGGAGACCCAAGGAAGAGTTAATATTGAAGCTCAGGCAGAAGGTAGTCCACTGGCAGAGTTTCTCCTTCTTGGGAGGGTAGTAAGTCTTTGCTCTATTAAAGCCTTTAACTGATTGGATGAGGCCCACCCACATTATAGAAGATAATCTGCTTTACACAAAATCTACTGATTTGAATGTTAATTTCATTTAAAAATAAAACCCACACAGCAACATCTAGAATAATGTTTGACCAAATATCTGGGTGTCATAGCCTGCCAAGTTGACACATAAAATTAACCATCATGACAACCAATTACCAATAAACATTTCTTGAGTGATAAAGATATTCCTGGAAAGTGATACATAAATAGAAGTTTTATAGGTAGAAGCTCCATGGGGCTTCATGGACTAACTTCTTTCCACCTGTAGCTCAGCCCTGCTAGTCCTTAAGGCAATCCAATCAAAGGCATATAATAACCCAATAAATGGTAAATTCAGCTACCCTAGGCTTGAGACCTGGAGGATTTGTGGTCAGGTAAGTCTTGCTTTTCTTAAACTAGTAGACCTGAAGTCTGAGCATACTCACACCAAGTTATCATTCTAACCCCCACTGGGTTTGTTCAATCTTGAAAAATGGCCTCCTGCTTTGGATTCGTGATTTTCACTCCAGTTCCTCAATTTGAGGTCCAATCCTTGCTCTGAAGTCCAGCTTACTTGACTGGAGCCCAAATACTCACTTTACCCCATGAACTGGGGCTTCTTCAATCTACCAATAGCAAGTATCTGCCTAACTCCAAACATTACCACATGGATGTTTCTTAGGGTTAGAGTTTGCTGTGTCCTTTAGAACTGTGGTCCCCAACTCCCTGGGCCGCGGACTGGCACCTGTTAGTACCCTGTTAGGAGCCAGGCCGCACAGCAGGAGGTGAGCAGCAGGCAAGGGAGCGAAACTTCATCTGTACTTACAGCTGGTCCCCATTGCTTGAATCACCCACCGCTTGAGCTCTGCCTCCTATCAGATCAGCAGCGGCATTAGATTCTCACAGGAGCTCAAACCCTACTGTAAACTGTACATGTGAGGCATCTAGATTGTGTGCTCCTTATGAGAATCTAATGCCTGATGATCTGAGATGGAGCTGAGGCAGTGATGCTAGTGCTGCAGAGCAGCTGCAAACACAGACTATCATTATCAGAGAAGTTAACAATGTAATAATAATAGAAATAAAGCGCACAATAAATGTAATGCATTTGAATCATCGTGAAACCAACCTCCCTGCCCCAGCCCATGGAAAAATTGTCTTCCCTGAATCCAGTCCCTGGTGCCAAAAAAGTTGGAGACTGCTGCTTTAGAACACTATTTGGAAAGCTTTCTCCCCAAGCACCCACTCTCTTTCAATTTCCTCGTCCTTGGAAGCCAGTATACAGACAGTTAGTTCTCCAATTTCTTCCTATCCTTTTTCAGGTTCTAGCCCCTTACCCACTAGCCTATGCCGGCTTGCACAGCTTATGGCAGTAGATGAAAAGGAAAAAAAGTAAAAGTGAATGATCCACTTAGAATATGCACAATCTCACTTATCCATTCTCCAAGGTCAGAGTCCTGAATATCATATTTTCATAGAACCAAGTACATCCTGATTTGAGTGTGGATTCAGCTACGTCTTCTAGAACAAAACTGGGATGTATACACTACAAACAATACAGACATAATACATCTAATAATAAATCTCAGTTACTTTAATTCAACCATGAAGGGACTTGCTTTGTAATGGAATCACATATTCGAAAATTACAATCTTAACAGAAAAATGAACTACAAAAAAGATGTTTTAAAGTGATCCATAAAATTGTTTTTTTAAAAACATTTGTATAGCATATTAAACCAGATTGTCCAAGAATACCTAGTTTTTAAATTGGGTACCTCTGACACATTTTTTTAGCTAATGTATATTTTTAAATATACTAGACAACAATTTTAACATTAACTTGGATTTTTTTTTTTTACTGGCCTTGGTCAGCAATCAGTTGGAAGAAATTAACTTGGATTTAATTATTTGATACTTAACACACATTTTGATTTTTTCCCAATGTTGATGTCTTTATTTTCCCTAAAAGGATTGTGAACTTTCTAAGGGCAGCAAACCACATAATTCTTGTTGTTCAGCACTCCCCTACTCTCATCCCATCCTCACGTTGGCTGCTTTAGCTGGACAGAGTTCAGGTTTGAGAAGGATTGAAGAGCCCATGGAGCAGGAAGTACTCTCACCTGAAGCAATAAGAAACTCCAGGGCCAAACGGGTGAGCTAAGCTATAAACCATGCCAGCTAGCCAAAGTCCAAATACCAGGGAAAATGTTAGGAAAAAGATCAAATCCAGGAGGGGTCAGAGGTAGGAATGATCTAAATCAGAGTACACAGCCAAAGGAGAGAACCAGGGAGGCAAGATCAAGCAAAATCAAATCAGGAATAATTAGGGGCAAAGAAGCCACAGTGATTATTTGGAATGCCTGCTAGCTATTGGGGCTGGCTTTACAGGCACGCAAGGATGTCTTGAAAAGAATGGTCAGCCCAATGTAAAGAGTTAGGCATGGAGTGGATTAATACTTCCTGTGGTTCCTTGCACATAGTGAGTTCTCAATTAATAATAACTTAGCTAGTGAAAAAATATTTACAGACAATTCTGGTGGTCTGAAAGCTAACATGGCACATTAGCATGCACTGGAATAAAATAGATGAAAGAGTGCACCATTGGGTAAGCCACGGGGTTTCTCTGTGATAGTAAAGTAAGAAACTGCTTCAAAAGTTTAATAACCTTAGAACAGCTAAGACATGGCACATGGAAGAAGGAAAGAAACAAAAAGATACTTATATTTAGTGAATACCAGTCACCTTTACATATTTTCTTTAATTTAATCCTCCAAGGGTTAGGAGGTATTCAAGATTTTACAGATGAGGAAACTAGAAGCTCTGAAAGGTTAAGTACCCAACCTAAAGGCACAGAGTCAGGATTCAAAACCAGATCTGACTCATTCTAGACTTCGTGCTCTTTTCAGATATTCCACCTTATGAACCAGGTTGGGAAGAGGCACAGACTAGTCTAAGTGGCAAATCTGAGAGATTGGTACACTGTTAAGAGCAGAACAAGAAGGATCTCCAGAGGACAGGGATATATCTCTCCTTGAAAAGATACTGCAACTCAACTCTACTCCTGGAGTGACTTGGTTTGGTTGACCTGCAGTAATCAAAACTATGGTCCAGGTAGCAACAGCTACTATTTATTGAAAATCTACTGTGTACTCATTCCCTATACTAAATTCTTTACATTTATTAAGTTCTATCATTTCTAAAGCATTTTCAAAGCCTTTATCTCATCTGGCAGAGACAAGGACTCAGATACATGGAAGAAGGCCAACAAGCCCAGTTTTTAGACATGGGAAACAAGGTTAGGACAACAATGATAACCAAATACAGAAACCCAGATGGCTAGGCTGGAACTGCTTGACTTTTACTTGCCTAAAATGAGGATTGAGGCTGAGCACAGTGGCCCACACCTGTAATCCTAGCACTTTAGGAGCCTGAGGCAGGAGGATCAACTGAGGCCAAGAGTTCAAGACTAGCCTGAGCAACATAGCGAGACCCTGTCCCTACAAAAAATAGAAAAATTAGCCAGGTGTGGTGGCACGAGGCTGAGGCAGGAGGATCACGAGAGCCCAAGAGTTTGAGACTGTAGAGAGCTATGTTGACACCACTGAACTCTAGCATGGTCAACAGAGTGAGGCCTTGTCTCAAAATAAAATGAAATAATATCAGGATTTGTCCAGGAACACAGGTGGGGTTGAATCTGTAGGTGGGTCGTGTAGGGCCCCTGCCTATGGAGGAAGAAAAGCAATGAGGCTATGAAATAGGCAGCCCCTGATGACAATTTCATTCAAAAATGTCAGGCAGCTTAGACGTCCAAATCAAGGGACATTTTGAGTTTGGCACCCTGGAGAACGTGACAAACTGGGCTGATCCTTTGAGAATTATTATACCACAGCAAATGCAACAGAACTTGCAGTAATCAAGTTGACCAGAGAATCCTGAGCAGCAGTCATGCTGTTGACCATCACTTCTTGTTGAATCCTTCCTCCCACCCTACCTCCAGGTTTCCATGATACAATCTCCTAGT
The DNA here is from genome assembly GCA_963574885.1 of Lepilemur ruficaudatus. Lineage (NCBI taxonomy): Eukaryota > Metazoa > Chordata > Mammalia > Primates > Lepilemuridae > Lepilemur > Lepilemur ruficaudatus. The sequence continues at coordinate 3,105 of CAUYRT010054318.1, read as the reverse complement.
TTGCCTACTACCTCTCTGACCACTCCTTCTCTGTCTCTTGAAAGTTCCTTTTATTGTCTTTCAATGTTCCCTAGCTCAGTAGTACCACCAACCACTCAGTTATGCCATTTAGACACCTTTTTTTTTTTTTTTAGCATTTCTCTCTACCCCTGCCCCATGTCCAAATTACCATGAATTACTGGCAATTTTACCTGCGAAATATCTCTTTAATTTGTTCGCCTCTCTCCATCACTGCTAGCCTGGTCCAAGACACCATCACCTCTGGCCTTGACTACTGGAACATCTTCCTGGCATAGAATCTCAGCTCTGCCACAATTCAGCTGTGCGATCTTGGGCAAGTCTCTTCACTTCTCTGAGCTTCAATTTCCTCATAGGTTAAGTGGTGATAATAACAGTAGCTACCTTATAGGATTGTGGCAAAGATTCAACACAATATGTGTAAAATCCTTTAGAACAATGCTTAACACAGTAAGTACATAAATGATAGCTTTTAAATTTTTACCTGCATTCACACTTGTCCCTCTCCCCTTCATTCACAGTGTAGACACTGTGCCAAAGTGGCATTTTCCAAAATAAATATGATCATATCCTTCCCACCACCACTACACACAAGCACCCACAGTACCCTCTAATAGATTCCCATTGAATTTAGGATAAAGTCAAAACTCCTTAACATATTCTAGAACAAGGTAGTGCATGCATTTCTGTAGCATGAAACCACAACTGAATTTCCCATTGTATTCTCACCTTCCTACTAGCCTACTGGCCTTCTCTTACTCCCTGACATTCAGCTCCCACCCCCAGGCCTTGTTCTGCCTGTCTGAAACACTCCCATTTCTTTTTCCTAACTGCACCTTATCCTTCAGTTCTCAGCTCAAGACACAGTTCCCCAACAAACGCGTTCCCAACCTGCCAAAGATTTATAAGACACTCTGAAACTTCCACATACTTCTTCTGTATTGAATATATCACGATGGTTGTCTTTTATTTCTTTGTGTGATTATAGGTTTAGTTTCTACTTCACTTACCTGAATTGTGAGTTTTGTGACAGCAAGGAATCTGTTTTTGTTTGCTGCTACCTCGCCAGCTTGAAACACACGTCTAGCGCATAATAAGCACTCAGCAAATTGACAGACTAAATGAATAAAAATAATGAATGAACCTAACTTGTGCATAAGGATCAAATGGAAGCAAAAAAATTGAAAATTGTAATCCTAAGTCTGCAGATGAGATTGTTAAATGGTCTGGGCCTTCAAACAGTTATGAGGCTGTGGAAGCTAAAATTCTTAAACCCAAATAGTGTTTAAAGGAAAACAGGATAGAAAAAGGAGAGGTTTAAACTAATTGGAAAATCAGGATGGAAGATAGAGGGTTGTTGAATTCACTGAATAAGGATGGGACAACTAAACCGGACTTTAAATTTATTCTGATATGTGCACATACATACATGCATGCTTGCATTTAATAGTCTTTCACTTTCCAAATTTTTAATCACTCCTAAGCTATTTTTAATAGGAAAAGAAAAATCTGGAAGAAAGGAGAAAAATTTAATATGGATCCTTTTAAAAAACTGAGCAGCTTTTCTGAGTCTAGTGCTCACATCATAGCAGTTGTAATAAAGCAAACATTCAAGTTAAGAGCCTTGGATTTGAATCCAAAGTTGCTGATGTCAGAGAGTTTTTTTCCTAAGGAATCTAAGCCTACAAAATTCATTTGAAAAAAACCTAAATTTGGTTTACACAGAGACCATAACAAAATCTAGCTATGTTGGAAAGATGTTTTTTGTTTATTTGTTTTCATCTTGAAGGAAATGTAAAACCAAATTAAAGATGAAAATAAAACATGGATTGGGCAGTTTTTGTTTGTTTTTGACTTTCTTTTTGCTTTTTACATGAGACTTATAGTTTTAAGATTTTGTTATAAATGACTTTTTAGAAGAACAAAATCAACACTAAGACTTAACTAAAAAATGTTTTCCTAGGGCAAACACACACACATTCTAATATACATGAACAGAAACATTTTTCATTACTTTGCTATTCCGAAATCTTAAGTCTTGACAGAGTAGCTATATGCCATTAAGCAGTTTGCCTCCCTAATTCTGGGACTCAGTTTAGCATTTACAAAGAAAGGGAGTTAAAATACATAATGTCTAAGTTCCCTTTGATTTTTTAAAATTTTAATTGTGGAAAAGAACACATAATATCAAATTTACCATCTTAACCATTTTTAAGTGTACAGGTCAGTAGTGTTAAGTATATTCACATTGTTGTGCAACCAATCTAAAAAATTTTTCATCTTGCAAAACTGAAACTCTGTACCTATTAAACAACAACTTCCCTTTTCCCCCTTCCCCTAGCCCCTAGCAACCATCATTCTATGTTCTGTTTCTATAAATTTGACTACTTTAGATATTTCATAACAGTGGAATCATAAAGTATTTGTCTTTCTATGATGGGCTTATTCCATGCACACTGACAATCAACCATGTGAAAACTAAATAAACAAAAAAATATAATATGACTGGCTTATTTCACTTAGCATAATGTCCTCAAGGTTCACCTATGTTGCAACAAATAACAGGATTTCCTTCTTTTATAAGGCCAAATAGTATTCCATTGTGTATATATACCACATTTTCTTTTTTTTTTTTATTGGGGGAAAACTACAAAGCATTTACAGTACAATGTTTACAGTCACAATTTGTAGTGAACTGATTTCCCAAAATATATTTCCACTCAAGTTGACTTATCTTGTTACATTCAAAAACCTACTCTGCCAAAGTAGTCCAGAGAGTACATACATAGTGCTCCAATCGTATCTACGTACAACCAACACTCCATTTTAAGTGTACAATTAAATGATTCGAAGTGAATTTACCGAGGTGTACAGTTAATCACATGAATCAGTTTTTGAGGAATTCCTTTCCCCTATTGAGACCCCTCATTCCGCTCCCCCACTACTTTTCAAGCATATCCCACCCCTCCACAGTGACCCCCCACATCGCTCAGCCTTGGGTCTACCCCCCACCCCCCAATTCCCCAGTGTTCACTCCCACCCTTTGAGCACCATAGTGTTAATCAGTCAATACCAATTTGATGGTGA